>JAODAL010010909.1:0-102571 GCA_025379985.1 Phyllomedusa bahiana
TGCCCCCAAAAAAAACAAACTTTGGGCACTGAGTCTGATTTAAAAAATCCAAGCCTCTGTATAATAATATCCGAATAGAGAGTTGGGCGTTATGTGGCCTGCAAAGCACCAAAGGGAAAGCTTTGGGTTGGGAAAGATGCAGCCGCAATACCAAACTCCCTAACTATTCTGTCTATGGAAGGAAAAGACTAAAAAAGCAGTCTGTACATACAGAGAGTGAGCTAAAAAGGGGTTTTCACAAGGAAAAACAGTGAAATATATATATATATAACATGGTATTGTTTTTCGCAACCCATGAGAGCCAAACCCTCACCGATGAATTTTTGACAGTTCTCATCTGCACTGTTTGGAGGGGCCCCCAAAAGTGCAGAAGGTTTACTGATGAACCAAAATGCAGAAAGGTGATTGGATGCCCAAATTTAAGAAAGGTGTTTGGGATGGCCCCAAAAGTGCGAAAGTGATTGGATGGGCCAAAAGTGCAGAAAGGTGATTGGAGGGTCCAAAAATGCAAAAAAAGGTAGGTGCCTCAAAATGCAAAAGGTTTTGATCCCCAAAAAGTGTAGAAAGGTGTTTGGATGGGCCAAAGTGAAAAGAAAGGTGTTTGGGATGGGCCAAAGTGAGAAAGGTGATTGGAGGAGAAAAAGTGCGAAAGGTTTTGGATGGCGCCAAAAGTCAAAAAGGTGATTGGATGGACCAAAAGTGCAGAAAGGTGTTTGGATGGCCAAAAGGCAGAAAGGGGATTGGATGGGGGGAAAAGGCAAAAAGGGTTTGGGATGCCCCAAAAGTGAAAAAACCCCTGAAAACAAAACGGAAAATGGGCGAAAACTAGAACTAAAACTTTACTAAAAAGGAATCGTAAAATGTTCGGGTTCATTCGAGTTTTAAAAAAAATTTTACTAAACTTTTATAACATTCGATCAACACACCATTTTTCATCTTTCACCAAACCCGGGGCCCCTTTTTTTTTTTTCCCGCCCACGGTTTGTTACAAAAATTGTTCCCCAAACCATCTCCAGTTTTTAACAATGTATCAGTTTTGGCAGCTAAGCTGAAGGACTTGGGAACCCCGGCCTGAAGCACAATGTAGTATGGACCCCTGCAAACTGTCTTGGGCCATGTAGAGTTCTGCAGTCTTTTAATGGGTCAAATGACCTTTTGGAAGAGCTCCCTGCTGCAACCTCGAATGCCCTGGGGCCCCAACCCCTTGAATCCCGGGGCTGCAAACCCCTTAATCCTGAGGGCCCGCAACCTTGAAGACCTGGAGCTTTAACCTCTAATGCCTGGGCCTGCAAAACCTTGAATCCTGGGGCTGCAACCTTGAAGCCCTGGAGCTTTAAAACCCTGAATGCCCGGGGTGGCAACCCCAATGCCTGGAGCCTGCAACCTCTGAATGGCCGGGGACTCAACCTCTGAATCCCCCAAACCTGAACCCCTTTAAACCCTGGGGCCTCAACCTCTGAATGCCCGGGGGGCGCACCCCTGAATCCCTGGGTGCTCACCTCTGAAAAGCCCTGGGGGCTGAACCTCTTAATCCCTGGGGCACTGCAACCTCTGAATGCCCGGGGGGGGCTGCAACCCCTAAGCCTGGGGGCTGAAACTCGAATGCCCGAGGTGCTGCAAAAACCTAATGCCCTGGAGCGCTGCAACCTCTGAATGCCCTGGAGCGCTGTAACCTCTGAATGCCCGAGAGCGCTGCAACCTCTGAATGCCCTGAGGTGCTGCAGCCTCAATGGCCCAAGAGGTCTTTCGGGGCCTTTGAAAAAGCCCTGGGGGTGCAACCTTTTTGAAAAAAGCCTGGGGGGATGCAACCTCTGAATGCCCTGGGGTGCTGCAACCTCTGAATGCCCGAGAGTGCTGCAACCTCTGAATGCCCTGGAGCACTGCAACCTCTGAATGCATAGGAGCGTTGCAAGTTCTAAATGCCCTGAAGCGCTGCAACCTCTGAATGCCCAGGAGCTCTGCAACCTCTCAATGCCCAGGAGCTCTGCAACCTCTGAATGCCCTGAAGCACTGCAACCTATGAATGCTCACCCAGAATTATCTAGGCTGGATTCCCATTAAGTACAACCATAATGCTGATGTGCCCAGTTTGATGTCAGACCATGGGCCCACAGGAGGATCTTTGTTTTTTTTATCTAATTGGCCCTTTTGACCTTGTTGCTAATAGTGAGTTATATTTTTTAAGCACAGAGATATTGTAATTTGCACAGAACTCTACTGGAAAATTTTGGGGTACCAGAAAAATTTCTTCTCGGCTGGGATTTTTTACAACGTACCCTCTAATAAATTGATAGCTGAGGTGGGCCCCAAACATCATTTTGGTTTTTGGGGGGAAACTTTGCAAAAGAGGGACCTGTTCTTGGCACTGAATGAGCTCCAGGTCCTGTGCCAAAAGCAACAGTGATAATGTGCCCCTAAAATCATTTCTGTGTCGACTTTAGATTTTACTACATTATAACATTTCCTAGAAAGGGAAGAAAACAATAATAAATTATATGAATGTGGTGCAGGACGGAGAGGAGGGGGCGATCGCAGAAAGAACAAAAATGTAGACAATAGGTTATAAAACTATAATAAGGAAAAAGTATAATCACAGAGACAAAACAGAAGAATAAAAAAATTAAGATAATATAAGTATTTCAGTTTAATTTTGTACTAGGAGAATATTATAGTATTATAATCTTGTACTGGGACAGTATTAAGTAGTTTTTTTTCTTTTACATGGGGCAGTTTATTTTATTATATTTTTGTACATGGAGGCAGTATTATAGTATTTATTTTTTACATAGGGGCAGTATTATATAGTTTTATTTTTGAACAAAGAGGGGAGTATTATAGCAGTTATATTTTGTAATAGAGGGAGTAAATTTTAGTAGTTTTTTCTTGACATAGGAGCAGTATTATAGGTTTATATTCTTGTACAAGGGGGGGTATTGTAGAGTAAAAAATCTTGACAAAGGGGAAGATTATAGTAGTTTATTCTTTTACAAAGGAGCATATTTTAGTATTAATTCTTTTACAAAAGGGCGTATTTATAGTTTTATTCTTGTCATAGGGGCAGTATTATAGTAGTTATATTCTTGTAAAAGGGGGGATATTATAGTAGTTATATTCTTGTAATAGGGGGATATTAAGTAGTATATTCTTGTACATAGAAAATATTTTAGTATTATTTCTTGTACATAGGGGGACATATTTAAATAGTTAATTCTTGTACATAGAAAGAATATTTTTAGGTAGTTTTTTATTCTTGTACATGGGGGGCTATTTAGATTATATTCTTGTACTAGGCCGTATTATAGTAGTTATATTCTTGTACATAGAGGGGAGTATTATAGTAGTTATATTCTTGTTCATGGGGGAAATATTATATATTTTTAATTTTTACATAGGGGCAGTATATGTAGTTATATTCTTGTAATAGGGGGAGATTAGTAGTTTAAATTTTTGTACATAGGGGGAGTATTATAGTATTATATTCTTTAATAGGGGCAGTATTATAGTAGTTATTTTCTTGTACATAGGGAGGGAGTATATAGTATTATATTCTTGACATGGGCATATTTAGTAGTTATATTTTTGTACATTTGGGGCATTTATAGTGGGTTTTATTCTTGACATAGGAGCAGTTTATAGATTTTTATTCTTGTACATAGGGGCATATTATAGTATTAATTCTTGGGGCATAGGGGGATTATAAGTGGGTTATATTCTTTTACAAGGGGCAGTATTATAGTAGTTATATTCTTTTTCTTGGGGGGTTTATGTAGTTATATTCTTTACATAGGGGGCATTTTTATATTAAATTTTTTTGTACAAGGGGCAGTAAATTTTGTAGTTATATTTTTGTAATAGGGACAGTATTTTAGTAGTTATTTTTGACTAAGGCGTATTATAGTATTTTATTCTTGTACATAGGGGGGAAGAATTTTAGTAGTTTATTACTTGTACATAGGGGGGGTATTATGTATTATATTCTTTTACATAGGGGCCCGTTTATAGTTTATATTCTTTTTACATGGGGGCATTTTATGTATTTATTCTTGACAAGGAGGCAGTAATAATTTTTAAAAGACTAAAAGGGGTTTCTTAACCCTCAGTTTAATTGCTTTTTGGGCAGGCAAATTTTCCTTAATTGTACTAGGAATTTTCCTTAAAATGACAAAGAAGAGAATTTTGGGGGGGTTAGAAAATTGCAGAACCTTCCATTATGAAGCTGTTTGTACAGTGCACTGCATTGATTTCCCGTGTAAAAACCTTGAGCTGTAGCCTCCTTTTTTGTTTGGCATCTATCCCACTCCAGTCCAGTGGCGTAGCTAAGGGGTCGCAGCGGTCGCACTTGCGACCGGCCCCGGGCGGGGGCCCCCCCCCCCTCCCCAAACACGCGCATCGCGGGCTCACATAGAGCCCCCTACGCAGCGATTGCCGCCTGCCGCGGGGGCACGGCGTGAAAGCTAAGCGGCCCGGCATACACCGATACCGGCCGCTTAGTACAGTGAAGGCCACGGGCGATGAGATCATCTCATCGCGCGGCTGCCTCCTCGGCCGCAGTCGTCATAGGTTTGTGCGGCCGAGGAGCGTCCCTGCGTGACCCCCCAGGCCGGGACGCCCCCGGGCCGCCCCAACCTATGACGACTGTGCGGCCGAGGAGGCAGCCGCGCGATGAGAAAATCTCATCGCGCCGTGGCCTTACTGAAACTAAGCGGCTTTGGGTTTATCACCGCCCCGCCCTGCAACGCGCAGGTGGCAATCGCTGCATAGCGGCCGGAAGTTAAGGTAAGTATTAGTGTTATTAATTTCTGCTTTACTGCCTGTGCCTCCTATATACCTGCCTGCCTGTACCACACTATATACCTGCCCGCCTGTACCACACTATTACCCGCCTGTACCTATATATACCTGCCTGCTGTACCCACTATTTTACCTGCCTGCCTGTACCCACTACTACCTGCCTGTACCCAAATATATCCTGCCTGTACCTCACTATATACCTGCCTGCCTGTACCCCACTATATACCTTGCCTGTACCCACACTATATACCTGCCCGTACCTCACTATATACCTGCCTGCCTGTACCACACTATATACCTGCCTGCCTGTACATCACTATATACCCCTGCTGTACCACACTATATACCTGCCTGCCTGTTTCCAACACTATATTTTCCTGCCTGCCTGTACCCACTAAAATACCGCTTGTACCCACTTATACCTGCCTGCCTGTACTCACTATATACCTGCCTGCCTTGTACCCACTATATACCTGCCTGCCTGTACACTCACTATATACCTTTCCTGTACCACACTATATACCTGCCTGCCTGTACACACTATATACCTGCCTGCCTGGAAACACTATATACCTGCCTGCCTGTACCACTATATACCTGCCTGGGACCTCACTATTATCCTGCCTGTACCACACTATATACCTGCCTGTGTCTGCTTGTACCTATCTATATACCTGCCTGTACCTATCTATATATATACCTGCCTGTGGGGGAGCTGTACTTATCTATATACCTGCCTATGGGGACCTATAGTGGTAGGGGGCCCCGAGCTGAGGTTTTGCACCCGGGCCCCTGAGTCTCTAGCTACGCCCCTGCTCCAGTCTATGGGATCACATCACCTCTGAATGGAGAGAAAATGCCAAGTGGAGACAGATGGCGCAGGCTCAGGCCACATGATGCATCTTGTCATTTGGGGCCGTTTCGAGAGTTCATTATGTTCTCTTAAGTGAGATAAATTGTAACAATTGCAGTTGGGAATCGTCCAAAAACTCGTATTGTTGAAAACTGTAAATTGAAGCCAAATGGCGTCCCGTAGCTGCACACATGTGGATCTTTTGCTGGAGGAGGACGCCCTCTTGGCTCATGGCCCTTGTCATCGGGTTTTTACTGACTTAAAAATTACATCCTGTACAGATCCATGACTAGTGTTTTCCCCCCCCCAACACCTGACCTGGGGGCGCTAAGGTGGCTGCTATGAAACATGCCCGGTCACATGGTGACAATTGAGCCTCCTTATTAGCATCCAGTTCTCCTGCTTATGTTAAGTACACACCAACAGCCAAGTAGGGTGTTAAAGGCTGAGAATTAAACGGTTAAGGAGCACGGAAAGATCCTTAAAAAAAGCAGCACCAGAGAAATTTCAGGAAGAGATTGGCAATCTTGTGGAAGGTCACAAAGACATAGAGGGAGCAGTGTGCTGCTCTTATTAAGGTTCAAGGCATGGAAGGAGCATTATTTCACTAGCAGCACAGAGTATTTCAGAAGAGTGTGCTGCTTTTATGAAGATCACAGACTAAGAGATGGAAGGAGTCTCATGTATAGCAGCAGATTTATTTCATGAGAAGAGTGTGCTAAACTTGTGGAAGGCCACAGACTCCAACATAGAAGAACAGGATCCCTTTAGCGCACAGAGTGTTTCAGGAGAAGAGTGTGCTGATCTTGTGGAAGGCCACAGATTAGGACATGAAAGGAGCAGGATAATCTAGCAGTCACAGAGTGTTTTCAGGAGAAGAGTGTTTTGATTTTGTGGAAGGCCCACAGATTAGGACATGAAAGGAGCAGGATAATCTAGCAGCACAGAGTGTTTCAGGAGAAGAGTTTTTGTTGGGGAACTTGGTGAAAGCGGTCACAGACAAGGTTATTGGAAAGGGAACAGGTGGAAAAAATCTCCAAGCAGCACAGAATAGTATCAAGCAAGAGTATTTTAAACTGTAGGAGGCCACAGCAAAAGGTTTGCAGCTTTTGCCTAACAGCACAGAGTATTTTCGGGGAGAAGAGGGTTCTTCCCTTGTGGAAGGCCACAGACTAATATAAGAAATGAACAGGCTCCAGCAGCAAGATTATTTGATGAGAGGAGTGTATTGATCTTGTGGCATGCCACAGACTGAGATAAGGAAGGAGCAGGATCCCCTAGTAGCACAGAGTATTTCAGGAAAAGAGTGTTGTGATCTTGTGGAAGTGACAGACTGAGAGATACATAGATTAGGATTGTCTAGCAGCACAGAGTATTTCAGAAGAAGACTGTACTGATCTTGTGGGAGGTCACAGACCTAGACATGGAAGGATCAGGATGTCCTCATGAGTTTTGTGCTGTCTGAATCCACCCTATTCTATATTTCAGGTCTGTGGTTGGTGATGACTTGTTTTGCGCCTCCCTTTGTGGATGTGATGGATCCATCATTCTTTCCCGTCCTTGCTGCGGAGTGCCACTTATTGGGGGCTCCTCTGTCAGCCAGATACAGTGCGGTGCCCCCTGGTGTCTCTCCATTGTTCCAGAGGTGTCACAGATGGTAATGAGCGTCCTGGCAGAAGCATTGGTCAGCGCTGACTCCGGCACCTCATTTATCTTCAGCGGCCGGGATAAAATTAGCCGCCCCCAGATCTGACAGCGGAAAGTTTACATAGAGATATATCCGGACGGAGCTGACGCTCCAGGCGGTGGTGGACGCTGACAGATACTTCAATGACCTGACACTTTCTTTTTTTCCTATATCTAGCTATGTAAAGTAAAATTCCCCTAATCCAGCATCCCATAATCCACAAAGGGGGATAGTCTGTTGTTTTGACTGGGATACCTATCTATCCAGAGCCAGCTTAACAGCTTTATGGGCCCCTGGGCAGAGCTGTGCACTGGGCCCCCAACCAACACAACCACTCACAGGGACAAATATATACATTAATAACATGAACTTATAACATACAGTACGGCTATATAGAGATCGCAAGTGTCAAACCACTCACGTATAAACCCCAACAACCCATTAGAGAAACATAGAGGTCAGCACCACTCAGGTATAACCTACAACACTCCATTTTAAAAGACACATAAGGGCAGACACCAGTCAGATAAACCACAATCCCCCATATAGAGACCACAAGAGGTCAGACCCCAGCTCGGTATAACCTACAAACCCCATTTTTAGGAAAACTAGAGGCCCGACACCAGCTCAGTATAACCCACAATACCCCCCTATAGAGACCACATAGAGGGCAGACACCCTCAGGGGATAACCTACACACCACCATATGAGACCACATAAGGTCAGACACCACTCAGGGAAAACCTCAAACCCCCCATATAGAACCACATAGAGGTAAAACACGCCCCAGTTAACCTACAAACGCCTATAGAGCCAATAGAGGTCAGAACCAGCTCAGGTATAACCCACAAAAAACCCCCCTATAGAACCCAAAAGGTCAGGGGCACCACTCAGGAAAAAACCTACAAACCCCATATAAGACCCAATGAGGGCAGAAACACCATAGGATAACCTACAACACCCCAAAATAGAGACCCAACATAGAGGTAGACCCCCGCTGGGGAAACCTATAAACACCCAATAAAAGACCACAAAAGGGAACACCAGCTCGGTATAATACAACAAACCCCTAAGAGACCCATAGGGTCAGACACCAGTCAGGGATATCTACAACACCGCCATATAGAAACCACATATAGGTCAGACACCACTCAGGTATAAACCCACAACACCACCATAAAAGAGACCACAAGAGGTAGACACCAGCTGGGGAAAAAACCTTACAACACCCCAATTTGGCCACAAGGTCGCATGGCTCAGGTATAACCCCACAACACCGCCATTAGAGACCACAAGGGTCAGACACCAGCCCGGTATAACCCACAACCCCCATATAGAGAACCACATAAAAAGGGCAACCAAATAGGTTTAACTAAAACCCCCATATTGAGACCACGGGGCAGACACCCCGCTCAGGGATAACCCTACCAGCCAATAGAGACCACTAGGGTCAACACCCGCTCAGGGGATACCTACAAAACCACCATAAGAGACCACAAAAGGTCAGAACCCCCTCCGGTTAACCCACAAACCACCATATAAGACCCAAAAGAGGTAAACACCAGTTAGGTTTAAACCTCAACACCAAAAAAGGGGAACACCAGTCAGGTTTTTAACCCCAAAAACCCCCATAAAAGGGTTTTTGACACCAGCTAGGGTTTAACCCCAACCCGCCTATAAACCTTAAGGTTTGACACCACTCAAATAAACATAAACACCACCATAAAAAGAAAAAACCACAATGATTAAAACCCCTCAGGTAAAAACCTACAAAAGGCCAATGAGACCCCCAAAAACATTTGAGGGTCGACCACCAGTAGGAATAACTAAACACTCCATATGATACCCCCCAAAAGGGTAGACACCAGCTCAGGTATAACTACAAAAAACCCATATAGAGACCACATGAGGTCAGCACCCCAGGGGTATAACCCCAAACCTCCCATATAGAGACCAAAATAGAGGGTCAGACACCCAGCTCAGGTATAACCTTTCAACACCCCCCCAATAGGGCAACCCTAGAGTCAGACACCAGCTCAGGGTATAACCCCAAAAACCACCAAATTTTAGACCACAAGGGTCAAATACACAGGGAAATTAAAAGAACAAACCACATATAAAAAACTTTAGACTTCTTTTCAACATATTTTGAAAACAAAAGAGTTTAAGGGGCCCACGCTTTTAACTTAAACCTAAAAAATTGGGGAGCCAGCTTTTTTTCCTTCAAACAGCCAAAAGGCCTTAGGGTCAACCACCCCTATATTAAAGAAAAAAAAAAAAAAACCCCCTGAAAGGGTTTGCAAAATTTTTTAGAAATGTTTTGTTCAAAACAACATATTGGGGACAAAACTTAGGGAAGGAAAAGGGGGGTTCAGGGTTTCTTCCCGCCCCCCCCATAAAAAGGGGCAGCCAGGTTGGGGTTTTTTTTTTTTTTAACCCTAAAAAGCTTTTTCCCATTTGGGGGACCCTGATTCCATTAGAGGTAAAATACATAAACGCCCATTTGGACATTGGAAACGGGCGCCCAAACATCTTTTCCAAATATTCCAAATTAAAATTTTTCCCCATGGGGTAGCCCCCAGTCAGGGATAACCCACAACACCTCATATAGAGACCCAGAGTGGGCAGACCCCCAGCTCGGGGGATAACCCAAAACCCCCATTTAGGGACCACATGAGGAGAACCGTCAGTTAAACCCACAACACCCCTATTTAAAACCCACTAGAGGTCAACACCGCTCGGTATAACCTAAACACCCCCATATGAGACCAAGAGGGTCGCACCACTGGTATAACCTCAAAAACCGCCATATTTGAGACCACATAGGGTCAGACCCAGCTCAGGTATAAACCCCAACACCGCCCAAAAGAGACCACAAGTGGTCAGACACCCGCTCAGGAAAAACCTCAACACCCCCATATAGGACCCAAGAGGTCAGAAAACCCTCGGTATAACCTAAACACCCCTATAGGACCCCAGAGAGGTCAGACACCAGCTCAGGTTTTTTAACTACAACACCGCAAAAAGAGGGGAAAAATAGGGTCAGACACCCGCTCAGGTATAACCCACAACACCACCATATAGAGACCAAAATGAGGTCAACACCAGCTAGGTATAACTACAACACGCCCATAAAGACCAAGAGAGGAAAACACCCACCTCAGGGATAACAACGCCATATGAAATCATTTTTCTTTTCACCCTTTTTGATCAAAAAATGTTTAGGGCCCCACAGGCTTACAACAAAAACAAACGGGTTTCCCTAACGCTACTTTACCCAAAAGAGCCCCAAAAAAGAAAATTCTCCTAGGGTAAACCACCCCTTAAAGGGAAAAATTTAAAAAACCCCAACCCCGAAACATGCTCATGATAAACCCCCTGTAAGGTGGGCAGGAGAGAAAACCAAAATAAAACCCCCCCGTCCCCCTATTTTGTTAAAACCCAATCTGCCAAAATACAAGTATATTTGACAAAAATTTTTTTTTTTCCCTTTAGGTAAAAACAAAATTTTTTGGGGTTTATGATTTGTATAGCCCCTGTGGTGAAAAACCCCAGCTCAGTAAAACTACCCCAATATAGGCCCTGAGGTCAACACCAGCCCCAGGTATAACCTTACAAACAGCCTATAAAATAAGTCAAAAACAGCCCAGGTATAATACCACCCCCATTTTAGAACCCCGAGGTTTAGCCCGTAGGTATAATCCCCGAATATAAAAAAAATGGTCGCCCCCCTCATCAAAACAAACCCCCCTTGAAACTAAGCAGAAAGCCGTTTGCTATAACAAAAAAAAGAAATAGAGGGTAGACACCCTTTTGGTTTTAATAAAACCCAAAATAAATAATAAGGGCAGACCCCCTGGGAACCAAAAATGCCATATGAGACCTTTTTTAAGGGGAGACACCAGCTAGGGATAACCTCCAAACCGCCAAATAAGCCACTAGAGGGTTTTGCCCCATCAGGAAACCTCAAAGCCAATAGAGGTCAGACAAGCTAGGAAAAAAAAAACACCCATATGGGAGCCAAAAAAGGGTTAGGGAAAGTAGGAAACCTAAAAACCGCCATGGGGGCACCCTCTAGGTATAATAACCGCCAATTTGAACCCAAAATAGCCATACTATTTAAATAAAACCCCCTATATAGAAAACCATATGGAGTCAAAAACACTCAAAAAGGTACGATCCCCATGTAGGTATATAGATTTCACTGTAGTTATATATGTCCCTTATAGGTATATAGACCCCTGTAAGTGTCCAGCCTCCTGTAGGTAGATATGACTCTTGTAGGTAAACAGCCCCCTGTAGGTGTATAGCCCCCTGTATGCTTACAGCACCCTGCAAGTATACAGCCTCCTGTAGGTATATATGCCCCCTGTAGGTAAACAGCCCTCTGTAGGTGTCTAGCTTCCTGTATGCATACAGCACCCTGTAAGCATACAGTCTCCTATAAATATATATGTCCCCTGTAGGTAAACAGCCCCCTGTAGGTATATTGCCCCCTGTATGTATAGAGAACCCTGTAAGTATACAGTCTCCTGTAGGTATATATTCCCCCTGTAGATATTACAAAAAAACTGAAGTCGACTCTTTCCCTCTATTGCAAAACAACTCATATGGATTTTTACATGAAGCAGTAAAAATGGGCGCTATAGACAAAAAAGTAAAAAAATTTTAGATATAAGAGAACTTAACTTTCTGTTTTTTATTTTATACCTAAAATACATAAAAGTCTAATGTCTCCCCCTGGGAGGCCCATAATAGCGGCATTACTTTCCCCACGAGTCAGCTTTCATACTTTGTAGACTTTTTCCTGCAGACTCATGTAATGGAACTTCCTAGCTACCGGAAAGATTCCAGCCAATTTATATAAATTCTCTATTAACCTTAGATGTATCAGCTCTATACATGAACATCTCTCCCAATTTAGGCATTAGATGTCTAGAAAGTCTAGAAAAAAATCAGAAATTATCATACTCTCATTTTCTCATTGAAAGTTTACAGTTCATACATATAATAATTACGTTGTGTATGATGGTGATGTATGTAGACAGACCTGAGGCACGGCCATGGGCACGCGGGTCGCTCTGGCATATGCAAATATATTCATGGGTGCTTTCGAAACCAAATGTGGACATCCCAAATATATGCGGCGTATATCTTTATTTGAAAGGTATATAGGCGATCTTTTTATTATTTGGAAAGGACCGACCAGTATTGTTCAGGATTTTGCACAACATCTCAACAGTAACAACTGGGGTATAAAATTCAAGTCACAATGCAGTCAAAATAATTTTGCGTTTCAAGACATAAATAATGGTCAATGTATCACATCTACTCATTTCAAAAAGATAGATAGCATCATGGAGGTAAAATATACACTGCACACAGTTCAGACGCATCAGAATTTTGTGAGAAAAAAAGATGTGAAAAGAAAAAAAATCCACAAAAACTATTAAATAATGCCTTAACCCTTTAATGACTCTGGGCACATGAACACTTCCCAGGGTCGCTAAGGGGCTTTGGAACAGGATCATGATGAGACCCGGCTACGTAGCTGGTGGGTGTCAGCTGCTAATTGCAGCTAACACCCGGTGGTTACAGCACAGAATGGTGCTGGCACCACCCTGCGCTGTATAACCATTTAGACACCGTGGCAAACATGCCACGCACCGTTCCTCCCTCCAATCAGAGACCCCGCAGCGAAATCGTGGGGTTCCGATTAGTAAACATGGCAACTGGAAGCCTAGTGAAGGCTTCCATCGACGCAATGTTTTTGATTTTGCTACTTCCGGCCCATTTTGGTACACTGTAATGTATTTTATATACAATGCATTAAGCTGTATAAATGATCACGCCCCCTAATGGTAAAAAATAAGAGAAAAAAAAAAAGAAAAGTTTTAATATGTGAAAAAAAATTAAAAATTAAAATCACCCACCCTTTTGCCATTTTAAAAATAAAAAAATAAAATAATAAAAAAGTGACACATTTGGTGTCGCCGCTTCCGAAAAATTCCGATCTATTAAAATATAACATCATTTATCCCGAAGAAAAAAAAATTCCAAATGGAAAAATTGCTTTCTTTTTTGGGTCATTCCACGTCCTCGAGGAATTGGAATAAAATTTATCAAAAAAGTCCCATGTATTCCAAACTGGTGGTAATAAAAAGTACACTTCAGCCCGCAAAAGATGCCACCTCACTCAGGTCCGTAGGTGTTAGTACCAAAAATTGTGCTGCAACGCAAATTTCAAAAATCGAAAATATTTGGATTTTTTTTACAGTACCAAAACATAATGGAAATCGTACATGTTTGGTATTGCCGGATGCGTATCAACCTGTAGAATACAGCGAACACATCATTTGTACCGGAGAGTGAATGCCCTAAAAGAATAACCTCGCAAACCTTGTCAAAACATAATTATTACAGACAAAATGACTCCAAAAGTAACACAGGAGACATATAGGATAAAATCCCATCTAGACTGCAAGAGTAGGTTTATCATATATATGTAAGAGAGTGTGGGTGCTCCTTACAATATATGAGGAGACCCAGTGTTAGACAGAATGTGGCCCGACACTTTTTGGAAGCCCACAACCAAGATTTGAGCCTATGAAGTATAACAACTATAGATCAGATTCTAGCAAATACAACTAAGATACCAACTACTCCAGAAAAGAGAAACCTACTGGATGTACAGACTCCAGAGAATCAGACCAAGGTCCTGAAGGAGCTCATAGAACTCATACACTGATTTCTATATGTTATGTAAACGTTGGCTGATGCTCTTTCAATTAGGTAAAATAATTGTTAGGTCTAACATCTTATCTATGCAGTATTATATATATATATATATATATATTTTAAATATATAATAATATTATAAAATATATATATATATATATATATTTTATTAAAAATATTATATATATATAAATATAGCACTTTTTTGTATGTTTTAATAATACATTTATACAGGGCCGTTCCTAGGCTAAATTGCACTCAGGGCGAGGTGAAGAAATTTCGCCCCCTCCGTAACATAATGCGATACATTGCATCACCATCAACCAAATCTAAAATATACAAAAAGCTTTACCACAATCTGCTACATATAAAACTACTAAATAATAGTCATACAGTTACCAAATAACACCGCTACACAAAACCAGCATCCCAAGACCACTAAGACCACATATCACCAGCACACAGTGACCGAATAATACCACCACACCATGACCACATATCACCAGCACACAGTGACCGAATAATACCACCACACCATGACCACATATCACCAGCACACAGTGAACGAATAATACAAACTGACCATTACTGAGTACAAACCATTATACTCAAACCTATATTACCCAGCATACAGTGACCATACAGGGGTGGAATACCCGTGTACACAGGCTCTGCAACATATAAATGGTTACAGTAAAGTTTATATCTAGTGATTCACAGGAGACTCTCTGAAGAGTTTGTTCTCTTTTCCTCTTCTTCTTTTCCATCTGTCCCAGCTGCCATGATGACTACTCCCGACTCTTCACTGTAAAATTTACAAAACAGACATCTTAGGGCTTGTTCACACGACGTTTTTGTGATACGTTTTACGGATCCGCAAAACGGATCTAACAATTGTCAGTGTGATTAACATTGCTTTCAATGGCAAAAGCGCATCGCTGTTCTCACGGGAAAATCGGCGATGCGCTTTTAGGCTCTCCTGCACCCGCGCTTTTCGCATCCGCTTTAAAGAATTGACATGTCAATTCTTATTACGTTTTACGCAAGTCAAAGCCCATAGGAGATAATGGAGTCCGCTTTTGGCACCTGTCCAATAGCGCTCCTCACTCCAGGTACGTATTAGCGGCGCTTTGTATCCTGAAAGCGGAAGTGAAAAGCGCAGTGGGCGGCCGGACGGGGCATCGGTGGTGAGCGGCGGCGGCTGGACGGGTCATCGGTGGTGCGCGGCGGCGGCTGGACGGGACATCTGTGGTGAGCGGCGGCGGCTGGACGGGACATCGGTGGTGAGCGGCGGCGGCTGGACGGGGACGGGGGATCGGTGGATGAAGCGGTGGCGGCTGGCGGACCCGGCGGCATCGGTGGTGACGGCGGGGCTGGACGGACGGGAATCGGGGGAGCGGCGGCGGGTGGTCGGACGGGGCAGGGCCGGTGAGCGGCGGCGGCTGGACGGACGGGGCATCGGTGGTGAGCGGGGCGGCTGGACGGACGGGGCATCGGGGGGAGCGGCGACGGGCTGGACGGACGGGGCATCGGTGGTGAGCGGCGGAGGCTGGACGGACGGGGCATCGGCGGTGAGCGGCGGCGGCTGGACGGACGGGGCATTGGAGGCTGGACAGGTGAATTGCTGCAGGGGGATGGATAGATGGATGGATGGCTGGCTGGGAAGGTGAGGGGGGGTGCTGGGGGGGGGGCTGGGGAGGGGGAGTTGCGGGGGGGCTGCAGGGGGATGGCTGGATGGATGGCTGGGGAGGTGGGGGTGCAGAGGATGGGGAAATGGATGGGGATGGCTGGTTTGGGAAGGTGAGGTGCGCAGGGGAATGGATGGATGGTGGCTTGGGGAGGTGAGGTGCTGCAGGGGATGGGATGTTGGCTGTGCTGGGGGAGGTAAAGGTGCAGGGGTGCTGCAGGGGGGAAATTGGGATGGATGCTGCGGGGGAGGGGGCGGGCTGGGGGGAGGGATGGATGGCTGGCTGGGGAGGTGAGGTGTGCAGGGGGATGGATGGCTGGCTGGGGAGGTGCTGCAGGGGGTTTGGATGGAGGGGATGGCTGGCTGGAGGTGCTGCAGGGGTTGGATGGATGGATGGTGGCTGGGGAGGTGCTGCAGGGGGTTGGATGGAGGATGGATGGATGGGGAGGGGAGGTGCTGCAGGGGGATGGATGGATGGCTGGCTGGACAGGTGAACTGCTGCTGGGGGAAGTTGAACTGCTGCTGGGGGACGGTGAATTGCTGCTGACACACAACATCAAAACGCATCCGGAAAGCATACAATACGGATCAAAATAAAGTATCAACTGTTGCGTTTTTTGGATCCGCTTTACGGATGCGCTTTTCACTCCTCAAAAATGGATCCGTAAAAAGGATCAAATACATCGTGTGAACAAGCCCTTAGACTCCTCACTTTATCAACACTTCTCTACCAATTCCTATCTTTATACAAACTCCCCATCTATAGCACCTCATATGGTAGCCATATAATATGCCCCCTGTAGCCATGTAGTAGCCCCCAGTAGTCATGTAGTAAGCCCTGTAATCAGGTACTGTAAGCCCTGTAGCCAGGTAATATCCCCCTGTAGCCTTGTAGTAGCCCCTGTAGCCAGGTAGTAGCCCCCTATAGCCAGGCTGTAGCCCCCTATAGCCAGGTTGTTTGCCCCTTTCCCCGGGGAGCATGTAATAAGCCCCCGTAAAAAAAGGGGGACCCCCGTAAAAAGCCCCCGAGCCAAAGGGGATCCCCTGTAGCCAAGTGTTCCCCTGTAGCCAGGGGGTAGCCCCCTTAGCCAGTGTGCCCCCCTTAATAACCCCCCCTTCAGCCGGGGCCCTTAGCCAGTGATGCCCCCGTAGCCAGGGATGCCCCCCCGTAGCCAAAAGGGTGCCCCCCTGTACCAGTGGGTGCCCCCTTTTGCCATAGATGCCCCCCGTAGCCAGGGGATGTCCCCCGTAGCCAGTAGATGCCCCCTTTTAGCCAGTAGGTGCCCCCCTTGTTGGGGTAGATGCCCCCTGTAACCCGTAGATGCCCCCCTTGTAGCCAGTAAAAATGCCCCCCCGTAGCCCGTGAATTTCCCCCTTTTAGCCCGTAGATTTCCCCCCCCCCCCCCCCCCCCCCCCCCCCCCCCTTGGTAAGCCCCCAGAAATGCCCCCTTGTGGCCCGTAGATGCCCCCTTTGGTTAGCCCCATCCAGATTCCCCCCCTTTTAGCCAGAAAATGGGCCCCCTTTTGGCCCGTAGATCCCCTGAGGGCCAGTAGATGCCCCCCTGGGAGCCCCGTAGATACCCCTTTTAGCCCCGTAGATGCCCCCTTGTAAGCCATAGTTTCCCCCCTTTTAGCCAGTAGATGCCCCCGTTGTAGTAGATGCCCCCCCCTTTCAGGGCCCGTAAAATTTCCCCTTGTAGCCAGTAAAATTTTCCCCCGTAGCCCCGATGCCCGCTTGTAGCCAGGGATGCCCCCCTGTAGCCAGTAGATGCCCCCCCTTGTAGCCATTTGATGCCCCCGTAAACCCGGTTTATGCCCCCGTAGCCCGTAATGCCCCCCCTTTAGCCAGTAGTGCCCCCCTGTAGCCATTTGGGTGCCCCCCCTTTTAGAGTAGATGCCCCACCTTGTGCCAGTAAAATGCCCCCCTTTTAGCCTGTAATGCCCCCCTTGGGGAAGCCCAGAGAATGCCCCCTTTTTGTAAACCCGTAGAAATAACCCCCCCGTACCAGTAGATTCCCCCCGTAGCCAGTGATGCCCCCTTTTTAGCCAGTAGGTTCCCCCTGGGAGCCCGAATTTTTTAACCCCCTTAGCCCGGGGATCCTTCCCCCGTACCAGTAGATCCCCCCCTAGCCAGTTTAAAAGCCCCTCTGTAGCCAGGGGATGCCCTGGCCAGTAGATGCCCCCCTTGAAAACCAGTAGATCCCCCGTAAACCATAGAACCCCTTGTAGCCAGAGAAAGCCCCTGTAGCCAGTAGGGTTTTCCGCCCCTTTTACCAGTAGAAAACCCCCTTGTAGCCAGTGATGCCCCCTTTTAGCCCGTAAATCCCCCGTAAACAAGTGATGCCCCCTTTGAGCCCTAGGGTGCCCCCTTTTAAACCCGTAGATCCCCCTTGTAGCCATTTTATGCCCCCCTTTAGCCAGTAGATGCCCCCTTATAGCCAAGTGATGCCCCCCGGAACCAAATAGATGCCCTTGTAGGGCCCGTAGATGCCCCTTTTAGCCATAGATTGCCCCCCTTTTTAAGTAGATTTCCCCCCCCGTAGCCAGTAGGGTGCCCCCCTTTTAGCCAGTAGATGCCCCGTTTGCCCCGGGGATTTCCCCCCCGTAGCCAATAGATCCCCCCTTTTTGCCTTTGATTCCCCTTGGGAAACCAGTAATTCCCCTTTGTGCCAGTATTTTTGGGCCAACCCCCTTTTAAGGGCCCGTAGATGTCCCCGTAGCCATTGATGCCCCCCCGTTTTTTTATAAATGCCCCCCTTTTTAGCCAGTAAATTCCCCTTTACCAGTAAAAATGCCCCCCCCGGGAAACCAGTTTTCCCCCGTAAAACCATAATTTCCCCCTGTAAACCCGGGGATTTGCCCCCCTTTTAGGGCCTGGGGAGCCCCTTTTAACCAGGGGATTTCCCCCTTTTAACCCGTAGATTTTCCCCCCTTTGCCCGTAATGCCCCTTTTAGCCAGTAGATGCCCCCCTTGCCAGTAAATGCCCCCCTTTAGCCAGTAGATGCCCCCTTTAGCCAGTAGATGCCCCCAACCCCCGTTTTGCCATTTTTAAAAGCCCCTTTTTAAAACCCAAGTAAGGGAAAAAAAGCCCCCTTTACCAGTGACCATTTTTTTCCCCCCCCGGGAAAAAGGGGGAGGGATGCCCCCGAGCCAATTAAATCCCCGGAGGCCAAAAAGGGGGAAGGTAAATTTTCCCCCAGTTTTTAAAAATTTGGGGGGTTTCCAAAATTTTTTAACCCCCCTGTACCCAATTAAAATTGCCCCTTGAAAGGCCAAAGGGTTTATTTGGGGGAGCCAATTTGTGGTTTTTAGGCCCCTGTAAAAAGTGTTTTGGGGCCCTTTAAAAAACCCCTGTGGCCTGGGAGGGTGCCTCTGTAGGGCCAAATTTAAAGGGGTGGGGGGGGTTGTGGCCAGTTTATGCCCTTGTAAAGGAAAAGGGGGGTGGGAGGCCCGAAATGCCCCAGGGAAATTTTTGGGGGTTCCGCCTTGGAGGCCGTAATGGGGAGAGGCCAGTTTTTGAATGGGCCCCCCAAATAAGCCAGGGGAAGGGTCCTTAGGGGGGAAGGAAAGGGGCCCCCCCTTCAGGGGGGTTAAGGGGGTGTTTGGTAAAGCCAAAATTAAAATGGCCCAAAAAATTTGGGGGGGCCCCCGAGATTTTCCCCCCAGTAAAATTTTTAAAATTTTATATGCCCCTTGGTTTTGGGGGGGAAAATGGCCCCCCATGTGCCAAATTTTTTCCCCCTGAGGAAAAATAAATGGGGTTTTTTAAGATAAAAAAAAAGCCCCTTTTTTAAGGAGTAATTGGGGCAAAAGCCCCCGGAAAACCCGTAGGGTTTTTACACCAGTATTTTCCAGGGTTAAGGGGGGCCCCCTTGGGGGAACCAAATTTTGATGGTTTTTCCCTGTTTGGAAAAAAGGGGTGGCCCCCCCCCGGAAAGGGAAAAGGGGGTTCCCCGTAGGGCCCGAAAAAGCCCCTAGGGAAAAAACCAAAATTCCCCCTGGTATCCAAGAAAATGGGTTTCCTTTTAAAACCAGTAAACCCCCCGTGAGGCCCGTAGAAAACCCTGTAGCCCGTGTGCCCCCCCTTTAGCCAGAAAATTCCCCCTGGGAGCCCCCAAATCCCCCTGTAGCCAAATAGGTTTCCCCCTTGTAGCCGAGTTTATGCCCCCTTTTTCCAAATAGAAGCCCCCCTTTTAGCCAGTAGATGGGCCCCCCCTTGGTTGCCAGTAATGCCCCCTTTTAGCCCAGATGCCCCTTTAGCCGTAGATGCCCCCGTAAGCCCCGTGGAAGCCCCCCCCGCTGTATCCCCAAAATAAAGCCCCTTTTAGCCAGTAGATGGCCCCCCCCGTAGCCTTAATTAAAAATGCCCCCCTTTTAGCCAGTGAAAGGCCCCCCCTTATAGGCCCGTAGATTTTGGGGGCCCCCCGTTAGCCCAAGCCCCCTTTTCGGTCCCCCCGTAGCCATAAATGTCCAAAACCCCCCGTAGCCCTATATGGCCGACCCCCGTAAACCAGGTACCCAGGTGCCCCCCGTAAACCAGTAGATGCCCCCCTTTGTAGCCAGTAGTGCCCCCCGGCCTTTTGTAGCCAGTAGATTTTCCCCCCTTTTAGCCAGTAGAAACCCCCTTGTAGCCAGGTAGATACCTCTGTAGCTAATAATAAATTAAAAAAAAAGTATCACCTGGGGCCCGCGTCCCCCCCCGGACTGCAGAGCGTGAAAAAAGCGTGACGCCCCCCGCCGTTACACTGCCGCAAAACTCCCAGGGATTATCGGCGGCAGAGCTGCCAGCCGAGGAGAAACGAGGGGTCACAGGGGGGTGAAAATTTTGGGCCCCTGCGACGCTATACAGGGGGGAAGGGAGGCGGGAACGATCTGTCCTGCCCCCTCCCTTCCCGGGAGTGCCCGATTTGCGCGACTTTTTATAAAAAAAGCCGCCAGAAAACCAAAGGGCCCCCGGGGTTCCCCCTCCCCCCCTAAAAGGCCCTGCAAATTTTTACAAATACCCTTTTTACCCATGGGGTACTATAGCAGGGCCTAAATGGAATGTTGTTTTAAATTTTCGCCCCTAAATTAAAGGGGGGTCCCCGATTTCGCCGTTCCACTTACTCCGTTTCCCCCAGTTACAAAAAGGGGAAATTATGGGGCATGTTTTCCCCAGCAATTGTAGTTTTGGGAAAGACAATTTTCCCGCAAGCCACGCACCAAAACTTAAAAAAAAAAAAACCCCTTTTTTGCTGGGGGTCAATTTAATAAATTTTACCCCGTTCCAAATTTTCACACAAAAACCAATTTAAGAGCAAACCTATAGTCCCTATCCCCTCCCTAAAACCCCCCGGGGGCTGCCTGTATTTTGGTTTCCCTTTTAAAAAAAGCGAGCTCCGTGTTGTCATTAGTACTGTAGAGATATGTTGATAAGGAATAAAGCTCAATTTTTTTCACTTTTTTTCAAACTTTTGTGAGTGCTGCAAGTTTTTTCTTCATTTAGTACTGTAGAGAGTGACTATTTGTGTAAGCCCTTTTCATAAAATAGAATGAGCTACATGGCTCCTGTGCCTATCGGTTGTAAGGGAACCTGTTATGTGACCTAGGAATTAGTAATCTACTACTATTTCCATAAAGAAACATGCTATAAGTCGTTTATTCTTCTATCGGCTAAGAACAACTATTTCTTTCTCCATAGAATACTATGGACGGGTGCCGCTTCGTTTTTGATTGGGTTACAAGATACACATCCACTTTTTTAAACCAATCAACAGATCTGTTGTGTTTCTCATAGAGTATAATGCAATCTTGTAGCTCGTCTTCTGATTGGCTAGAACCTTTCTCATAGAACAGAATGATTTTTTTCTCCCTCTCCAATTGGAGGAGACACCAGCCAATGGTATTAAAGCTTCATGTTTAAATGTGTAGTTTCCCGACTTTTTTAACTGTGACTTTTGAGGTAGTGCCAGTATAATGCGTGAAACGCGTCGAGTTTATTAATAAGTGTAAAAGGTTTTAAGCTTTTTATGAAGTTTTAATGTAATAAACCTTAAACTATAGCACTTTGTATTGCCTGAATAGGCGATTTCTCTATAGCAAGCACCGGGATTCTATTTTTATTTTGCCCCCTGTAGATATATATGCCCCCTGTAGGTAAACAGCCCCCTGTAGGTGTATATCTCCCTGTAGGTATACAGCACCCTGTAAGTATACAGCCTCCTGTAGATATATATGTCTCCTGTAGGGAAACATCCCCCTGTAGGTGTATAGCCCTCTGTAGGTAAATATCCTCCTGTATGTAAACAGCCCAATGTAGGTGTATAGCCCTGTGTAGGTATACAGCACCTTGTAAGTATACAGCATCCTGTAGATTTATATGCCCCCTGTATGTAAACAGCCCCCTGTAGGTGTATAGCCCCTTGTAAGTATACAGCATCCTGAAGATATATATGCCCCCTGTAGGTAAACAGGCCCTGTAGGTGTATAACCCCGTAGAGTAATGTACTGCAAATGTAGATATAATATGCCCACTTTAAGTATACAGCCCTGTACATATACAGCCTCCTGTAGGTATATATATATGCCCTCTGTAGGTAAACAGGCCCTGTAGGTGTATAGCCCCTTGTAAGTATACAGCATCCTGTAGATATATATGCCCCCTGTAAGTATACAGCACCCTGTACATATACAGCCTCCTGTAGGTATATATATATATGCCCTCTGTAGGTAAACAGCCCCCTGTAGGTAAACAGCCCCCTGTAGTTGTATAGCCCCCTGTAGGTATACAGCATCCCGTAGATATGTATGCCCCCTGTAGGTATAAAGCACCCTGCATGTAAATAGCCCCCTGTAGGTGTATAGCCCCCTTTAGGCATACAGCCCCCTGTAGATATATATGCCCCCTGCAGATAAACAGCCCCCATGTAGGTATACAGCACCCTGTACATATACAGCCCCCTGTAGATATATATGGCCCCTGAAGATAAACCGCCCCCATGTAGGTATACAGCACCCTGTACATATACAGCCTCTTGTAGGTATATATGCCCCCTGTAGGTAAACAGCCGCCATGTAGGCATATAGCCCGTTATACGTATACAGCACCCTGTAAGTATATATACCCCCTGTAGGTAGGGATCCCCTTCTGACTGATTAGGAACAATGTAATAAAGGATACTAACCTCTCCTCAATCCCCCACCAAGGAGCTAGTGTGATGTCATTATGCTGCCTATGCCAGAATGTGCCGCCCCCACCCTTGCTACATCACAGGGTGCCGGCCTATCTATATGTTTATCTATCTAATGCAGTTTTGGTTCCTGCTTTATATTTTATATTCCTTTTGACTCCACTCTTGTCTTTGGCTGAAGAAAACTGTATGAAAATCTGCACCGAGAGCTGCACATGTGACTTGGCTCCTGCAGCGTGCGGTGTTCTGGAGATCTCTGGACTATCGGGCGCCGGATCAGTGGAAGTGTCTGTGATCCTCGCAGTGACCATTAGTGTCCTGTGGATAATTGTATTCCTCCATTTCCGCCTCCTGTGCTGCGTCGTCTCCAGCCTCCGGTACATTATCCTCCCCGCGGCTGCCAGCTAATCAGTCTTTGTTATAAGATGGAAAAATAGAAGAGTTTTAGCCGTTCCAAATTAAACAAACACATTGAACAATCGCCACTAATCAGCGCCAAAGCTGCGGCGGCGAGAACTAATTCTATTACAGAGCACAGAAACCATCAGTCACTGAACGTGCGGAATATTGCTTGATTTAAACTGATCTATAAAAGTAAGTGGAGCCATAAATTACAAGATATCAGCACCGCCGCCCGGAAACAAAACCCGGAGAGATGGAGCGCGGCGCCCAGGATGTGCAGTGGACACGCCGCCATCATTCATCACACAACTGACTACATAGAGAACCAAAACATCATCTCTACAACCCAGCCCGGACCCCCATCTACCAACCATCTCTGCAGGAGTGTCCTAACCCTCTATGAAGCCATATAGAGGTCATAGAGGACCCCTCAGGATCCCATTAAAAAACCATTAAGGAGGGGGCCTCCCCAAAGATATAATAAAGGGGCCCCCAACCCACCCCCTTAGGAAGGGGGGCCCTAAAGGCCAAAAGAGGACCCCTCAGGACCCCCTTAAAACCATCTACGCAGAGTTTTACTGCCTATAAACCTTTAAAAGGGGCCCATAGAGGACTCCTCAGAACCCCCACCTTCACACCATCTCCACTGGAGTGTCCTAACACCCTATGAAGACATAAAGAGGGCATAGAAGACTCCGTAGGACCCCTATCTACAAACCATCCGGCAGCGTGTCAACCCCCCTTTGAAGCCATAAGAGGGATGAGGACCTCTCAGGACCACTATCTATGCACTATCTCTACAGGAGTGTCCTAACCCTTGGGCATATTGGGGTTAGGAACCCCCTCGGACCCCCAATCAACCCCTCTTACAGGAGTGTCCTAACGCCCCATGGAGTCATATTGAGGTCATAGGGAACCCCCTCAGGACCACTATCTACAAACCATCTCTACAGGAGTGTCCTAATGCCCTATAAAGCCATATAGAGGTCATAGAGGACACCTCAGAACCCCCAACTACAAACCATCTACGCAAGAGTGTTCTACCGCCATATGAAACCATGTAAAGGCCTTGAGGACCCCTCAAAAACCCCCATCAAAACCATCCCCACTGGGTGTCCAAAACCCCCTATGAAGACATAAAGAGGGCGTAGAAGACTCCGCAGGACCCCCATCTACAAACCATCTACGCAAGAGTGTCCTTATGCCCTATAAAGCCATACAGAAGGCATAGAGGACTCCTCAGGACTTCCATATACACACCATTTCTACAGGAGTATCCTGATGCCCTATGGAACCATGTAGAGGGCATAGAGGACACTTCAGGACCCCCAATCTACATACCATCTCTGCAGGAGTGTCCTAATGCCATATGAAGCCATATAGATGTCATTGAGGACTCCTCAGGACCCCTATCTACAAACCCTCCGGCAGCAGTGTCCTAACGCCCTATGAAGCCATATAGAGGGCATAGAGGACCCTTCAGGACCCCCATCTACATACCATCTCCACAGGAGTATCTTAATGCCCTATGGAGCCATGTAAAGGGCATAGAGGACTTCTCAGGACCCCATCTACACACCATCTCCACTGGAGTGTGCTAACACCCTATGAAGCCATAAAGTGGGCATAGAGGACTCCTCAGGATCCATGTCTACACACCATCTCTACAGGAATGTCATAACGCCCTATGCAGCCCTATAGAGGGCATAGAGGACACTTCAGGAGCCCCATCTACAAACCATCTCCACAGGAGTGTCCTAATGCCCTATAAAAAAAATATAGAGGCCCTAGGGACTCCCTCAAACCCCAACTAAAAAACCCATCCCCAAACGGGAGTGTCCAAAACCCCCTATGGAGCCATATAGAGGGCATAGAGGACCCCTCGGGATCCCCATCTACGAACCATCTCCAATGGAGTGTCCTAACGTCCTATGAGGCCATATAAAGGTCATAGAGGACTCCCTCCGGGCATGGACCCCCATTTACATGCCATTGCTACAGGATTGTCCTAATGTTCTAAGAGGCCATACAGAAGTTGAAGAGGACCCTCTTAGGGCCCAGACCTCCATCTACACAACATCTCTACAGGAGTGTCCTAACGCCATATGAAGTCGCACAGAGGACCCCCATCTACAAACCATATTCACAGAAGTGTCCACACACCATAAACTAATACAGACCCCAGACCAGACCCCCTAAACTAATACAGACCCCAGACCCCCTAAGCTAATACAAAACTTCCATAGAGCAGAATGAAGAGTCGAACACAAGTGTGATTTACTCTCCATTCTGAGTCGACACTTTCGGGGGCTAGTTTCCAAGATGGATGCTGGGCTCAGAGGTGGGATCTGAATCTTTCAGACTTTGATGACATATCTTATCAGTATGCCATCAAGGTCTATGGTGTGAACACCCTTTTAATCCAGGCACCCTGCAAAATGCAGATACAGGACCTGGCACCTAAATCCGGGCCACAGACTTAGCCCCTAAACAGCTACTGACCCCAAAATAAATACAGACACCAGAACCTCTCCTATTTACAGACCTTTTACCAGAAACCACTGTATACAGACCTCAGAATCAAGAATCAACTAACTCCATTGGTGGGCCCCAAGAATTACCTCTGCTGGTGGGCCCGAACAATCAATTAATTCCACTGGTGGGGCCCAAGAATCACCTCTGCTGATGGGCCAGCAAGAATCATCTCCACTGGTGGGCCCTAAGAATCATTTCCAGAGCTGGGCTCCAAGAATGAACTCTACTGGTGGGCCTCAAGAATCAACTAACTCCACTGGTGTGTCCCAAAAAATCAACTAATCGGGTGGGCTCAAAATTTAACTTGCTGGTGGGCCCAAGAATCAATATTCACGGTGGGCCCCCAAGAATCAACTAATTTCACTGGTGGGCCACAAAGAATCATCTCCACTCGTGGGCCACAAGGTATCATCTCCACTCGTGGGCCCCAAGATTTAACTCCACTGGTGGACCCAAAATAATCCATGGGGGCCCCAAGAATCCCCCACTGGGGGGCCCAAAAGAATCAACTCCACTGGGGGCCCAAAAATTTTTTGTTAAAAACTCCACTGGGGGGGCCCAAAGAATAAATTTAATATGGTGGGCCCAAAAATTTAACTTGCGGGTGGGCCCCAAGAATCAACTAATTCCACTGGTGGGCCACAAAGAATCATCTCCACTCGTGGGCCCCAAGATTTAACTCCACTGGTGGACCCCAAGAATCAACTCCACTGGAGGGCCCCAAGAATCAACTCCACTGGGGGGCCCAAAGAATCAACTCCACTGGTGGGCCACAAGAATCAATCCATTTGGGGCTCAACAATCAACTCTACTGGTGGGCTCCAAGAATTATCTCCACTGATGGGGCCCAAGAATCAATTAACTCCACTGGTGGGACCCAAGAATCAACTAACTCCACTGGTGGGCCCCCAAAAATCCCCCCAAAGTTTTTACTGTGGCCGCCCCAAAGAATCATTCTATGCTGCGCCCAAAGAATCAACTACACTGGTGGCCCCAAGAATCAACTTTTCCAGGAGCCCCAGGCACCCCAGTCGCCTGTCATCTTACCCCCTCTTGCTCCCTGGTTTTCCCAGTGTGGTTGGACAGTAAACTATCCCCTGCTCCTCCATTCCTTCGATCTGGGTCCCGGGAAAGCTGGGTGATCTTCGGGTTGTGAGCGTCTCTCTAATCCTGCACAGTAACACATTTGCCGACCACCAGGAACCTCTAATAAAGATGAGAGCGCAGATGTGGAGGGAAGAAATGGTTTGATTTAAGGCTCGGAGTTTTTAATAGAATCTCAGTGCGAGGCGACGCGTCCATCAGCGACGCAGAGTTTAATGGAGATCAAATTGCAGAAGTTATTGTTTTCCAAAACTTTACGATTTTAAATGAAAAAAAAAAAAAAATCTCCGACCGCCCAAATTCTATAAACATTTCTGGAAAGGAGCGTTTACATTTTACAGATGTTATTAAAACATCCAGAGGGAGGGAGGGGGCGCCCCGAGGGGGATGGGAGGGAGCGGCTGGAAGGGGACCGGAGGGGGCGACCGGAGTGGTCGATCAGAGGAGGTAGGGAGGGGCTATCGGAGGGAGGGGAGGCAATCGGAGAAGGGGGGGAGACCAGAAGGGATGGGAGAGGGAGACTGAATGAGATGGGAGGAGGAGACCAGAGGGTGATGGCAGGAGGTGACCGGAGGGGGATGGGAGGGGGCGGCGAGGGGGTGGAGGGGGGGGATCGGAGGGGAGGGAGGGGGGCTGGAAGGGATGGGAGGGGGGGCCCGAGGGGAAAGGGGGGGCGGGACGGAGGGGATGGGGGGGGGGGGGACGGAGGGGGATGGGAGGGGGAGACCGGAGGGGGATGGCAGGGAGAGACTGGAGGGGAATGGGAGGGAGCGGCTGGAAGGGGATGGGAGGGGGAGACCGGAGGGGGATGGGAGGGGGAGACCGGAGGGGGATGGCAGGGGAGAAGAGGGGGGGGAGGGGGGGGGGAGCGGGCTGGAGGGGGTGGGAGGGGGCGGGGGGGGAGGAGGGGGAGAGGAGGGGATGGGAGGGGGCGACGGGGGGGATGGGGGGCCCCGGGGGGGGGAGGGAGGGGGGAGGAGACCGGAGGGGGATGGCAGGGAGAGAGGAGGCGGAAGGGGAAGGAGGGGGGGGAGAGAGGGGGAGACCGGCGGGGGATGGGAGGGGGAGACCGGAGGGGGATGGGAGGGGGCCGAGGGTGAGCCGGGGGGAGGAGGGGGGGAGGGGAGGGGGGGCGACCGGCGGGGCATGAGAGGGGGAGAAAGGGGGGTGCGAGGGGGGAGAGGGGGGGGTGGGAGGGGGGTAAGGGGGGGGAGGGGGGACCGGGATGGGGGATCAGGGGGAGGGAGGGGCCCGGAGGGGGGGGGGGCTCGGGAGGGGGGGAAGAAGGGATGGGGGAAGGGGGGGGAAGAGGGTGGGGGGAAACCGAGGGGTGGAAAAGGAGGGGTGAAGGAGGGGGATGGGAGGGAGGGGGGAAGGGGTGGGGGGGGGAAAGGAGGGGGGTGACAGGGGGTAGGGGGGGCTACGGAGGAGGGGGGGCAACGAGGGGGGGGGGGGGGACCGAAGGGATGGGGGGGAGCTGATAGTTGGGAGGGGGACCAGAGGGTGATGGCAGGAGGTGACCGGAGGGGGAGGGAGGAGGGTGAAGGGGGGTGGAGGGGGGGGAGGGGGGGGCAATGGGGGGGGAGCGGCTGGAAGGGGATGGGAGGGGGGACCGAGGGGGGTGGAAGGGGGGGACCCGGGGGTTGGGGGGGGGACGGGGGGGATGGGGGGGGGACGGAGGGGGAAAGAATGGGGGGGAATGGGGGGAGGGTGGAAAGGGGGAGGGAGGGGGGAGGAGGGGGATGGGGGGGGGGAGGAGGAGGATGGAGGAGGATGGGGGGGATGGGGGGGAGCCTGGAAAGGGAAGGGGGGGGGGAGAGGGAGGGGGATGGGGGGGGGAACGGGGGGGATGGGAGGGGGAAGGGGGGGGGTGGGACACGAGCGGGGGGGTTTGGGGGGGGGATCCCAGGGGGATGGCAGGGGAAGACTGGAAAAGGGGAATTTTAAAGCGGTAAGGGGATGAAGGGGGGAGGGCGGGGGATGGGAGGGGGGGGCCGGGGGGGTTTGGGGGGGGGCGACCGGAGGGAAAAGGGAAACCGAAAACCCGGAGGGGGGGGAGGGGACCGGCGGGGCATAAGGGGGAGACGGCGGGGGAAAGGGGGGGGGAGGGGGGCCGGAGGGGATGGGGGGAAAGCGGCTGGAAGGGGACGGGGGGGGCGGACCCGGGTGGTCGTCAGAATTTGGGGGGCTACGGAGGGAGGGGGGGAATCAAAAAGGGGGGGAGCCAGAAAGGGTGGGAGAGGGGGATGAATAATGGGGGGGAGGGGCCCAAGGGGGAGGCAGGATGACCGGGGGGGAGGGAGGGGGCTTAAGGATGGAGGGGGATCAGGGCATGGGAGGGAGGTGGAAGGGGGAGGGGGAGAGGGGGGGGTGGGAGGGGGGAGACCAGGGGGAGGGGAGGGCTGCAGGGTAAGGGGAGGGGAGGGGGGAATAGGGGTGGGAGGGGGGGGTTAGGGGGTCGGGGATCGCCGCATGGATTTTTCCATCAGTTTTCTCTCTGAGACTTGCAACGTGTAATCTCAACGCTTTTATCTGTTTCTGAAAATAGACAGGAATTTTTTCCACAGCTCGCTCCAATCTGGCTGTATTGATGTGAAAAAGGATTACGGGGATAAGTTCTCATTTCAGCGCTCCACGCGCCTCTCCGAGCAAATGTTTGACCCATTGCGACAGTAACAGATTATTACTAGGAGAAGAAAACAAGATACTTTATACCTGCAAAACACAGAAAGATAAGGACTGCGCCTGGAGCAGCCCCCGGAGATACAGGAGCCTCCAAAGATATCACATCAGGCCGTGTCCTCTAGTCACAGCCAAAGCTGTAGTCACTTTGGTCAGTACTGGGAATGGCGCTGAGCAGGGAGACATCAATGTGTATAAAGTAGCTACAGGCATCAGGGAAATCCCACACAAAAAGCAAATGTGTTTCCCTCATTCCCCGTTCATTTACATAGGACACGCCCAGGGGGCGTAACTAGAGAAGCTAGGGCCCCATCCCTGTCACCTCTCGCCCTCCCCCACGAACATTTACCGGGACCTCTTAAGTCATGCAGTTATTAGATAATACAAGGAGTGAATACCTCATTATACAGGTAGGGTCCATATAGGTAGGCAGGCAGGGTATAGGGTTTATGTAGGTAGGCAAGCAGGGTATAGGAGCCATGTAGGTAGGCAGGGTATAGGTTATAAATAAATAGGTAGGCAGGGTATACGGGCCATATAGGTAGGTAGGTAGGCAGGGTATAGGGCCATATAGGTAGGTAGGCAGGGTATAGAGCCCATGTAGGTAGGCAGAGTATAGGGCCCATGTAGGTAGGCAGGCAGGGTATAGGGTTTATGTAGGTAGGCAAGCAGGGTATAGGAGCCATGTAGGTAGGCAGGGTATAGGTTATAAATGAAATAGGTAGCAGGGTATAACGGGCCATATAGGTAGTTGGTGGCAGGTATAGGGCCATATAGGTAGGTAGGCAGGGTATAGAGCCCATGTAGGTAGGCATGATATAGGGCCCATGTAGGTAGGTGGGCAGGGTATAGGGCCCATATAGGTAGGTAGGCAGGGTATAGAGCCCATGTAGGTAGGCAGGCAGGGTATAGGGCCCATATAGGTAGGTAGGCAGGGTATAGAGCCCATGTAGGTAGGCAGGCAGGGTATAGGGCCCTTATAGGCAGGCAGGCAGGGTATAGGGGCTCTTGTGGCAGGAGGGTTTTAGGCAATTTTGCCAACCCTTTTTAAAAAGGAAAAGCAGGGGATTGAAAAGGGCGGGGGTGGCAAAAAAATTGCATGGAAAACATCTTTCCGGTAAGCCAAAGCCCCATCAAAAAAACCAACCCACTCCGCCAAAATGCTTAAAAGGGTTTGGTAGAAAGCCCGGTAATCCCCTTTTAGCCAGGTATTGCCCCCCCCCCAACCAGGTATGCCCCTTTCAGGCAGGGGAAAAAGCTCCCTTGTAGCCAATTTGATTTCCCCCTTGTAGTCAAGTAAAGGGCCCCCTTGAAACCCCGGGGAGATGCCCCCTTGTAGCCCAGCTAAATGCCCCCCCCTTTGTTGCCAGGTAGATGCCCTCCTTTTTTTAGCCAGGGAGATGCCCCCCCTTTTTAGCCCGGTAGATGCCCCCCCTTTGTTAGCCAGGTAGTTTCCCACCTTTGTTAGCCAGGTTGATGTCCCCCCTTTTTTTAGCCCGGTGATGCCCCCCCTTTTTTAGCAGGTATTTTTCCCCCATTTGTTACCAGGTTTGTTGCCCCCATTTTTTTTGGCCCCGGGAGTTGCCCCCCCGTTAGCCCCGGATTTCCCCCCTTTTTCCCGGTAGTTGGCCCCCCCTTTTTTAGGGCCAAAGGGAGTTCCTCCTTTGTTACCAGGTTTTTCCCCCTTTGTTAGCCCCGGGAGTTGCCCCCTTTTAGGAAAACCAGGTTTGATGCCCCCCTTTTTAGTCAGGAAATTGCCCCCTTTGTACCAGGTTAAACCCCCTTTGCAGTTTATAGTTGGGCCCCCTTTTTTAGCCAGGGTTTTATGCCCCCCTTTTGAGCCAGGGAGTTGCCCGCTTTGTACCAGGGTAGACCCCCCTTTGCAGTCAGGGAAATTGTCCCCTTTTGTTGCCAGGTAGTTGGCCCCTTTTTTTGCCTGGTAGTTGCCCCCTTTAGTACAGGGATTGCCCCCCTTTTGTAGTAAAGGGAGTTGCCCCCCCTTTTCAGTCAGGGAAATTGGGCCCCCTTTTTTGCCAGGTAGAGCCCCCCTATAGCTAATAAAAAAATAAAAGCCCCTTACCTCACCAGGGTCCCGCAGCTCCGGGGGGCATCTTTCCCCCCCAAATTTACCCCAGCGTCCCCAGGGGGAGTGATGCAGCCCCCGCGTTCCCCCACCCCCTTTCGACGCTGATCTGAAGTACAGCCTTTACCGGGCCCCCTGTACATACAGGGGGGGAAGGGAGGGGGGGAGCGAATCCCTTTCCCCACCCCACAGTGACACTCCCGGACAAATGGCGCTACTCTGGCGCCCCCCGGGCATTTTAAAAACCCCGCTGCCTGCTGCGGGGGAAGGAATGCCCAAATCTACCGGGGAGGGCGGGTGGGGGGCCCCCCAAATTTGCGGGGGCCCCCCCCCCAAAACGGGAGGTTTTTTCAAATTTAAAAGGAAAAGGACCCCCTTTTGGTAGGTAGCATAGGGTATGGGGCCCCAAAAAGGGAGGCAGGGTATAGAGCCCCCTATAGGGAGGCAAGGGGGAGGGTTTTTAAGGTTTGGCCCGGGTTAAAAGGTGGGTCTTATAGACAGACAGGCGGGGATAGGGGGTTTTTAGGTAGACAGGGAGGATTTTTAGGGGCTCTTTTTTAAAAAGGCCCCGGCAGGGTATAGGGGGCCCTTTTTAGGCAGGCACAGGTTTTTAGGGGGGCTCTTTAGGCCCGGCAGGGTATAGAACCCCCATAGGTAGGTAGATAGGGTATAGGAACCATATATAGGGAGGGTTTTTGGGGGGCCCTATAGGTTTGGCGGGGAGGGTTTTTTATAGGGAAGGGAGGGTTAAAAGGGTTTCTCTTATAGAAAAACCCGGCCCGGGGGAAGGTGCTTTTTATAGAAAGACGGCAGGGGAATAGGGCTTTTTGTTTGGGGAGCGGGGATAGGGCCCCATTTGGGAGGTTTGATAGGGATAGGGGCCCATATAATAGGCCCGGGTAGGGTTTTTAAAGGTTGGAGGGTATAGGGTTTTTGGGGAGGCAGGCAGGGGAAAAGGGGTATTAAAAGGCCCGGCAGGGGTTATAAAACCCATAGGGCCCAAAAAAACCCCCAAAATTTTGAAAATTTAAAAAGGGGGAATTAAGTGGGCGGAGCGCGTAGCGCGTTGGGGGCAAAAATTTGCATGACCACGCCCATCCTTTTCGGGGGTGCCCCGCCCCTTTAAAAACCACACCCCCCCCCCTAACCGCATAAAAGGGTTTGGAAAAAAGCCAGGTAGATGCCCTTATAGCCAGGTAGTAGCCCCCCCCCCCTAAACCCCGTAGGCCCCTTTTCAGGGAGGTAGATTTCCCCTTGTAGCAAAATAAATGCCCCCCTTTTAGACAAATAGATGCCCCCTCTGTAGCCAGGTAGAGCCAAAAATTTGTTTGCCAGGGAGATGCCCCCCTTTGTTTAGCCAGGTTTGATGCCCCCCTTTTTTGCCAAGGAGATGCCCCCTTTTTTAGCCAGGTAGAACCCCCTTTGGGTTTGCCCGGTTGAAAGCCCCCATTGTTAAGCCAGGTTTGTTTCCCCCCCTTGTTTTGCCCAGGAGGGTTTCCCCCATTGTTAGCCAGGTAGTTTGCCCCCATTGTTAACCAGGTAGTGCCCCCCGTTTCCAGGTAGTTTCCCCCCTTGTTAAACCAAGGGAGTGCCCCCAATTTTTTCCCCGGGAGGTGCCCCCTGTGTTGCCAGGTAGTGGCCCCCCCGTTTCCCGGTAGGGTGCCCCCCCCGTTTCCGGGAGTGCCCCCCTGTTGCCATGTAATTTCCCCCTTTGTTGTCAGGGGTTTTTTTCCCCTTTTCCCTTTTAGCCAGGTTTTGTGCCCCCTCTGTTGCCCCGTTTGTCCCCCTCTGTTTCCCGGTTAAATGCCCCCTTTTTGCCAGGTAGTTGCCCCCTTTTTTGCCAGGTTTTGCCCCCTCTGTTGCCAGGGAATCCCCCCTTTATTTAGGTAGTTCCCCCTTTTTTGTTAGGTTGTTGCCCCCCTTGTAGCCCGGTATGCCCCCTTATTTTAGTCAGGTAGTTCCCCTTTTTTGTTAGGGAGTTTCCCCCATTGTTCCAGGGGTAGACCCCCTTTTTAGCTAATTAAAAAAAAAATAAATTTTAAAAATCACTCACCCCACCACTTTTCTTTGTCCAGGGGGCACCTCCGATCTCAAACAAACGACGCGGGGGGGTGAGTCACCGCCGGGCACTTCCCCCGCACGCTGACCTGTATGGTTTCAGGCACAATGGCGCCCGTACATACAGGGGGGGGAGGGAGCGTCCCTCCGCTTCCTTTCCCCCCACACGGACTCCGGGGGGGTGAGCGGACGCTGCGGCCGTTCACCCGCCTTTTGGGAATGGGCCCGGGGGCGCCAGACCAAGGGGGCACCAGCGCTTGCTCTGGGCTCCGGCCCGGTCATTTAAAAAAAGCCCCCGCTGCCTGCCGGGGGGGGGCGGGAAAGGAAAAGCCAAACTCTCCAAGGGGGGGGGGGGACCCCAAAAAGCGGGGGCCCCCCCGCCCAAAAAAGGGAAAAGTTTTGGGAAGTATGCCCCATAGGTAGGTAGATAGGGTATAGGGCCCATATAGGTAGGGGAGGGTTTTAGAGCCCATATAGTAGGCAGGGTAGGGGTTTTTATAGGTAGGGAGGGTTAAGGTTTCTCCTATAACGGGACAGGCAGGGGATAGGGCCCCAAAAAGGTAGGCCATACATGCCAACTCTCCCGCCTTTCTGGCGGGGGGGGGCCCGCCCATTTTGGGGGCCCCCCCGCCCTCCGGGGGGGGTTGGCATTTTCCCCCCGCCAAGGGGGGGGTCCTTTAAGTGACCGCGGCGCCCGGGGTAGCGCTGTTGCGTACCTGGCGCGCCGGGCCGTTCCCCCAGGGGGGTGAAACGGGCACTGCGCCCGCTTCCCCTCCCCCCAACCTCACTGACAGGGAGGGGGCAGAAGGACGCTCCCTCCGCCTCCTCCCCCCCGTATGTCCCGGGGCCCGTTGCGCGTACAACAGGGCCCTCCAGGGGAAATTTCGCGGCTGCATCACTTCCCCCGTGACACTGCTGAGGAGTGCCAAGGGGCGGGCCGCCTGCAGGCCTGGGCAGTAAATGGATTTTTTTATTTTTATTTTATTAGTTTTAGGGGGGACTGTCGGCTAAAAAGGGGGGTCTACATGGGTACAAAGGGGGGGAATACCGGAACGTGGGGGCACACCTGGCTACAAAGGGGTACTACCTGGGTACAAAGGGGGGTTCCTGGCAAAGGGGGGCATACTGGGGTAAAAATGGGGGGGCTACTGGCAACAGAGGGGGCCTACCTGGCCCCCAAAGGGGGGGACCCTGGTAACAATGGGGGGACAAAAATCTACAAGGGCAAATACCCCGGCAAAAATGGAGGATACCCGGATCTAATGGGGAAACCCACCTGGCTACTAAGGGGCACTACCTGGCTAAATGGGGGCACCTTTTCTAAATGGGGGTTACCTGGCCGAGGGGCACTACCTGGGTAACAATGGGGGGCACTACCTGGCTACAATGGGGGCACTACCTGCTACAAGGAGGGGAAACCTGGTACAATGGGGGGACACCCGGGTACTAATGGGGGCACTACCTGGTACTAAAGGGATACTACCCCTTTCAATAGGGCACTACCGGCTACAATGGGGGGTATACCTGGCAACAGAGGGGGGGACTACTGGGTAACAATGGGGGCACACCTGGCTAACAATGGGGGCACTACTGGCAACAATGAGGACTACCTGGCTAAAATGGGGGACACCCGGGAACATGGGGGGATACCCGGGAACAAATGGGGACACCTGCCAAAAAAATGGGGGCACAAACCTGGCTAACATGGGGAACTATGGCTACAGGGGGGCACATGGGAAAAAATGGGGGGGATTCCTGGCAGACAATGGGGCATCACTGGGAAAAAGGGGGACACTACCTGAAAAACAATGGGGGGATCTACCTGGCAACGAGGGGGCCTACCTGGAAAACAATGGGGCATTACCTGGCAAAAAGAGGGGGCACTACCTGGCAAACAAAGGGGGGCATCTACCTGGCAAACAATGGGGGCATACCCGGGAAACAAAGGGGGGACTACCCGGCTAAAAAATGGGGGCACTACTGGCTAACAATGGGGGCATCTACCTGGCTAACAAAGGGGGGAATCTACCTGGCTAAAATTTTTGGGTCTACCTGGCTACAGAAGGGCATTTTTTTGGGTAAAAGGGGGTATCTACCTCCGAAAGGGGGGCACTCCCGGGTTATGGGGACTATACCTGGCTTAAGGGCATCTACCGGGTTTTCTTCCAAACCCGTTTATCGTTGGGGGAGGGGGTGTGGTTTTTTGAAGGGGTGGCATAGCAAGAGGGGTGTGTCCCCCCCATAGTACTCCGTTTTTTCTTTTTCAAAAGTGGCAACATGAGGTGGGGCAGGTAGGGTTTATGGGTGGGGCAAGGGAAAGGGGGGTTTTTTTTAAAAAGACGGCGGGCAGGTATAGGGCTTTTTAGGCAGGCAGGTATAGGGGCTTTTTATGGGCGGGCGGGCAGGGTATAGGGGCGCATTGGTAAAAAAAAAAAAAAGAGAAAACTTACCTTCTCCAGGTTTCCCCCGACATGAACTCCTGGCCCAGTCTGGCTAAACTCGGGCGCCAATATATTTCATCGGGCCGCCATGTAGCACTGTGGCCCCGCACCTTTGGGGGCCCGCTCTGTTAAGACGGGGCCTGACCCCTTTCCCCCTAACGCTGGGACAGAGGGCAGGGGGAGGGGGGGTGACAGGGGGGGTTGGGGAAGGGGACGGGGGGAGGGAGGGGTGACTATCGTTTGCCAAAAAGTGCACAGTGGGAAAGGCCCTTTAAAACTATCCTCTTTTCAAGTTCACATTTCTTGATTATATCTTGAAGTCCCAAATCAATGTAAGTTTGGGGAAACACGAGTCATAAGACCACCCGGCGTTGGGATCACCTTGTTGCCTATTGATGGGATTTTTTCTGCCCTGAGCTGATATTTTTTGCTCTATGTATGGTCACTTTTACTGTTTCTCAAATCTGTCCATGTTGTCCATGTTGGACACTGGTTCTACAATTTGTGGGATTCCATCAGTATCGTCCCGGAAATTTTCTCCCATGTACCACGGGGCTCGTATTGCCTCCTACTGAGAAAAAGTTCTTTGTGAAGCGATGGAGTGGCCAAAAAGGGCGTTGTTTTGTTTTTAAGTAAATAATGTTCCTCTGATCAACTCTCTTTGTTGAACAGAGACTTTCAGAGGCTTGTTCTCAAGTAAGGTGCAGGTTCCAGAGGTGGGACCTGAGCCTATCACATGTTGATGGTATATCTTATTGTTTGGTTGGAATACCCCTTCAGGAATTCCACTAGTTAACAAGGGCTGGGCAAGCTAATGGTAATAGAAGAAGCATGATCATAACTGGCCTACAGAGTATCCAAGGACTGGACATGACTGAATAGGTAGAAGAAGGAGAAGAAGTATCAGAAAATGGGGCCCACAGATAACCGAGGACTGGACATGATGAATAGGAGAAAAGAAGCATGGCGAGAATGGCCTACATATGTCCAAGGGCTGGGAATGAGAATGATGGGAAAAAGAACATGGCGAAACTGGCCCTACAGAGTAACCGAGGACTGGACATGACTGAATAGGTAGAAGAAGCACAACCAGAACTGGCCTACGGAGTATCCAAGGGCTGGACATGACTGAATAGATGGAAGAAGAAGCAGGGCGAGAACTGGCCTACAGAGTATCCAAGGCCTGGACATGACTGAATAGATGGAAGAAAAAGGCCCAAACCCAAAAGGCCTCGGATATCCAGGGTGGGCATGACTGAATAGGTAGAAAAGCACAACCCAAAATGGCCTACGGAGTACCCAAGGGGCGGACTGATAAATAGATGGAAGAAAAGCATGGCGAGAAGGGCCCTAAAAGGTACCCAAAGGGCGGGACATGACTGAATGAGGGGAAAAAGAAGCGCAACCAAAACGGGCCCTACGAGTATCCAAGGCTGGACATGCCTGAATAGAGGAAGAAAAGCGAAACCAGAACTCCTAGGGAGTATCCAAGGGGTGGACATGACTGAATAATAAAAGAAACACACCGAATGGCCTATAAGACCCAAGACTGGAAAAGACTGAATGGTTTGAAGAAAACACGCCCAAACGGGCCCCTATAAGTACCCCAAAGACGGTCATACTGAAAGATAAAAGGAGAAGAGCAGGGCGGGAACGCCCCCAAAAGGTACCCAAATGACTTGATATGACTGAATAGATAGTAGAAGAATCATGGTGAAAGGCCAACAGAGAAACCCAAGGTGAACAAAGTGAATACATAGAAGAAGAAGAAGCATGGAAAAAACCCCGGCCTACATAGGCCCAAAGACGGGACATGGCTGAATAAAACAAAAGAAAAACATGGCGAGAACTGGCCTACAGATTCCCCAAAGAGGGCCAACTAATAGATAAAGGAAAAAAAGCATGAGAAACTTCCTATAGATTTCCCAAAGGGACTGGACAGATAATAGATACAAAAAGAAGCATGGCAAAACTGGCCACAAGTACCCAAGGGGGCGGGACAGACTGAATAGATACAAGAAGAACGGGCGAGAACTGGCCTACAGGTATCCAAGGGCTGGACATGACTGAATAGATAGAAAAGAAGCATGGGAAAACTGGCCATAGATTTACCAAGACTGAATGCAGAATAGTAGAAAAAATGGCAAAGGGGCCACAGAGTACTAAGGACTGACATGCTGAATAGATAGAAGAAGAAGCAGGGTGAGAACTGGCCTATGAGTTCCCAAGGACGGACAGACTGAATAGTAAAAGAAGAAGCATGGTGAGAACTCCCCTACAGATATCCAAGGATGGACAGACTGAATAGGGAGAAGAAGAAGCTGACGAGAACTTTCCTACAGAACCAAGCACTGGACATGTGATAGATATAAAAAAGAAGCATGGCGGAAACGGGCCTACAGAGAAATCCAAGGACTGGACATGACTGATAGATGCAAGAAAAACATGGCGAGAAGGGCCTCAGAGTTCCAAGGACTGGACATGACTGAATAGATGCAAGAAGAAGCATGGCGAGAACTGGCCTACAGAGTATCCAAGGACTGGACATGACTGAATAGATGGAAGAAGAAGCATGGCGAAAGGGCCCTACAATATCCAAGGACGGAATGACTGAAAGCATAGAAGAACAGCATGGCAAGAACGTGCTTCAGAGAAACCAAAGGGAGGGGAATGCTTGAAAGATAGAAAAAAGGGGCTGGTGAGAATGGCTACAGATACCAAGGGCTGGACATGACTGATAGATAGAAGAAGGGGCATGGGGAACTGGCCTACGAGTACCAAAGGGCTGGACTGACTGAAAAATAGAAGAAGAAGAGCGAGAACTGGCCTACAGAGTTTAAAAGACGGGAATGACTGAATAGATACAAGAAAAAGCAGGGTGAAACGGGCCAAAGATACCAAGGGCGGGACTGACTGAATAGATACAAGAAGTATCGGCTGCACGGATTTTCTATTTAAATCAATGTAAAAGGTTTGAAGACGGTTTTTTACAGGCGTTTTTCAATCCGAAAACTCTGAAAAAACTGATAAAAAACAGTGCGGAGGGGACGGGCCCTAATAAGGTTTGTTACAGCTGAAGAAACGGACATTATGTTTCAATTGTTTAAGGATCTTGAAAGAAAAATCCCAACACCAAATAGATACTTTTGGGGGACAGTAAACGGGGGTGGGCGGAAATCTCCCCTTTTCAGCCTGGAAATTGGAACACCCCCCCTTTGTATATTTTTAATGAGGCGCACTCAAGTGTCAGGTGCATTACAGAGCACCCGCGGCACATTGTAATGCGCCTGAGATCGGGGGCGTGTGGGAGGTGTTGCACCACAAAACCTACGCTACACTCCCGCAAATCCGGTGCATTACTGCGGAACATAAAATTTGCACTGCAGAAGTGGTTTACCTAGCCAGAAGTGTCGCTTTGTAGTGAAAGCGCTAAATCTAGACCCCAGTAGAACAGGTTCATAGATTCAGGCACATTCTAAGCTACAAATGCATGCAAAAAAAAAAAAAAAAATGGTGCCTGGGCGCCAAATATACATACATGTTGCCCTAAAAGTTAACCTGTTACCAACGTTCCCGCCCAAATTTATACTCGCACAAGGAATTCCAATGTGACATCTTCAGAATCACTACAATCTAAACCGAAAAAAAGCTCAAGAAATGATGGTGAGAACAATCCAATGGACATAAATATCGGGGTCAAAGAATAAACCACAAAATATGGGTCAGAGTGAAGATTTCAGGATTCAGTGGTCTGTGAATGCGCCTGTTCATACATCTATAGTACTGGGCTACGACAGCTTTTTGACGCCAGAAAACCGCGCACCCGTTCACACATTCGCCTTTAAAGGGTTCTCCCCGTGTAATGTTGACGTGGGGCCTCCAAAATGGGTATTTAATCCCTTTTTTAAAAAAAAAATTTATTACAAAAAAGGGAAACCGTAGATACATTTTTTCCAGCCCCAGTTACCTACGTTTACATAGAAGACCCGAGCTGACAGCACTGATCTGGGGCTTGCGCTGATCACTTTATTTTTATGACAGGGGAAATGAAGGGGGCTTGCAAGGGTTGTATAAAAAAAAAAAATCGGGCTTTTGTATTGAGAATCCACTGTTCTAAGTAATTATTTGTGTTAACATTGTAGACGCTTCTCCACACGTCTCTCTCAGACCGCCTCCCTCTCCCCCCGTGACTCGCAGTGTGAGTTAATTTTTCTCCCCATCAGATAACAGGTAAGGAAAAGACTTTTTTGGCAAAACCCCTTTAAGAGACAGCCAACAAATAGTGATTGGGCGACTGACAATGGAAGGGGCATCGTGGTGTTAGGCTATGTCTTCAATGCACTGACATATTCGGTCGTTTTTTCAGCATTTTTCGTTTTCTAAAACTGCTGAAAAATCACTGAAAACACATCCCATAGACTTTAAAGGGGTTTTGCCACGATCTAATGTTGACGTGGGATCCTCCAAAATGGGTATTTAATCACTTTTCTAAATATATGTCATTAAAAAGTGAAGCTGAGAGCTACAGCCGGACTTATATGCCCTTGGTCTCCTGACAGGTTACATTAACACGTCCAGGAGCTAACAGGAGCTGATCGGGGCCGCGCTTGCATTGTTTACACTTCTTATCTGATGGCAGGGAACATGAACGAGCTTTGAAGGGACTGGGGAGAAAATATTTTGTATAGAGAATCCACTGGTAGTAATGCAATTATCTGAGTAAACATGCAGATACTCCCTGCTCAGCCCTCCTCTCCCCCCTGCAGGAGTTCATGAACACATGAAAGACACTGCCTGCTCAGAGCTTATCTTCTCTCCTGAGCAGATAAGAGGGAGAAACTTGTGCACAATACAGTTCTCCCCTGTGCATTAGCCAAATAACATGTTTGCTCAAGTACAGAGGCTGAGTATCAGGAACGTGCATGGGAGGTGGAGCGATGACATCACAGAGGAGGTATTTGTTTTTTTAAACACAGATACACAACGCCCCTTTTTCAAGCCTCAAGAGGGGAGTATCAGCCTGTTAGGTGAGGAACTCACTTCTTGGCAAAACCCCTTTAAGGCCGAGTCCTCACGGCACAGTACAAATACCGGTCAGTTTATCCGACTGGTATTTGCACTGTTTTTGTGCTGTGCACACGGCCGCAGGGGGACGGCTTCTCTCCGCAATTAGCAGAGAAAAGCCCTCCCCCTTCACATAGACATGTTCATATTCCATCCGAAAACCGGTCGGAAGAATGAACATGTCCTAAGTTTTTCGGAACCTCGGCGGTGTCAAAAACCGTCCGGTGGAAAATCTGTGCAGTGGGGACTGATGACCGGATTTTCTATTTAAAGGGGTCGTCTCACTACATTGATTCATCTTAAACCCCAATCCTGTTTTCTTGGTTTCATTTTGAATTCAGGGGTGTGTTTACTGGCTTCCACTAAGCTGCAGTAAAAGCCAGGTCTGTAGCTATAGCAACCAGTGCTGTCAGCCTATTAGGATAGATCGGACAGGTCTGTAGCTATAGCAACCAGTGCTGGCAGCCTATCAGGATAGATCGGACAGGTCTGTAACTATAGCAACCAGTGCTGGCAGCCTATAATGAGAGATTGAACAGGTCTGTAGCTATAGCTACCTGAGGAGCTGATGGATCCCATACAAGAGGGGATATCTAGGAATAGGTAGGGCACTGTTAATGGACACATATTGCAAAGTGACTTATTTTTGCAAGATCTTTAACATAAAAAGCAGCGATCCTTGTAGAGAGACAACCCCTTTAAAGTTGACAGTCTCTTTACAGATGGTTTTCAAATCCGAAAACCGACTGTGCACCTGTGCCGTGGGGACGGGCCCTTATAGAACAAACGTTCTGTTGTCTCCACAGTCTGTTTTCTGCTCAATTTTGCTGCCGGTCGTTTTTGGAAACGTTGCAAAGAACAACAGAAAATTTACTATTGGAGTCTATGGAATTTTTTTTATGTTTTTTTGAGCATTTCTGCAAAAAAAAAAATGCCCCCAAAAATACGTAAAAAATGCCCCAAAAGCGGTCGTTTTTGAGCTGTGTTTGACATGCACTGCACAAAAAACTCAGTCTTGTGAAAGGTTTTAGGATTTGGTTCTCAGTGAGTTTTTGGGCCAATGCCGTGTAGACCTCGCTTAGACTATGACGCTTATCAAGCTGAATCCCTCCAAATCTTATCAGACAGTAGACGATTGGGGGTTCACTGGTAAATACACCACACATTGCATTGTTATTAGATAAGACGATGAGACCTGGAGAACATGGAGTGAAGATAAATCCCCCCTGCGAGCCCATTGCTGGTGGGTCAACCTTTTGAATGGACAAATCCAGTGCCCCCTGAGGCATCATCATCTATGACATTTGTACGAGGGTCAGACCATTATAATGAGGCCTCAGTGTTATAATGATGTGGGGGGGGGGGGGGGGGTGTCACCCTTATATGATACTAATTGGCTTCTTTTTTTGCATACGGATTATTCTAATCCAAGGAAATGGGGGATGGATGAAGAAGACTAGAGCCGACAAAGACGGATATTGTAGAAGGAGGATTGCTCATTCGACCTGCATTGTGACCTCTATAAGATAACCAAAGACATTGCTTCCTGCATATAATATACTTGCTATATCTGGGGTCTCGGGAGTCGGCGTTGCTTCCTTGCGACACTTGGGGTCCTGAGTTTCTCGAGAGACGATATCCGGATAACGTTCTCTCCATGAAGCGGCTTCTTACGGTGGAAACTTAGTACAAACTGGTTAAAGAGCTGCTCCCATCTTGCACTTTGATGACTTATTGATAGTATTGACCAACAAAGACTGATAGGTGCAGAGGTGGGACCTGCACCGATCTTAGGAACGGGCCCCAAAAGTGTTGGCTCAGAATGGAGAACCAGTCACATTTGTGCATGACTCTCCATTGTGTTCTATGGAAGTTCCCTTACAGGGGAGCGCTGTGTTCTCTCCATTCTGTTCTATGGGGGTTCCAGTACAGGGGAGCGCTGGTTCTCCCATTCTCCTCTATGGAGTTCCCAAGTCAGGGGAGCGCTGTGTTTCCATTCTCCTCTATGGGAGTTCCCCGTACAGGGGAGCGCTGTTTTTCTCCATTCTCTTTTATGGGAATTCCCCAGTACTGGGGGACGTTGTGTTCTCTATTCTCCTCTATGGGAAGTTCCCAGTACAGGGAGCCTGTGTTTCTCCATTCTCCTCTATGGGAGTTCCCAGTACAGGGGACGCTGTGTTCTCCATTCTCCTCTATGGGATTTCCCCGTACAGGGGAGCGCTGTGTTTCCCAAATCTCCTCTATGGGAATTCCCAGTACGGGGGAGCGTTGTTTTCCCTCTATTCTCCTCTAGGGGAGTTCCCAGTACAGGGAGCGCTGTGTTCTCCATTCTGTTCTATGGGAGTTCGCAGTACAGGGGAGCGCCGTGTTCTCCATTTCTGTTCTTGGAATTCCCAGTACAGGGAGCGCTGTGTTCTCCATTTCCTCTTAGGGGAGTTCCCAGTACAGGGGAGTGCTGTGTTCTCCATTCTCCTCCTCTATGGGAGTTCCCAGTACAGGGGAGCGCTGTGTTCTCCATTCCCCCCTCTATGGAGTTCCCAATACAGGGGAGCGCTGTGTTCTCCATTTTGTTCTATGGGAGTTCCCAGTACAGGGGAACGCTGTGTTCTCTCCATTCTGTTCTATGGGAGTTCCCAGTACAGGGGAGCGCTGTGTTCTCCATTCTGTTCTATGGGAGTTCGCAGTACAGGGGAGCGGTGCGTTTGGTTGTACTCAGAACTGCCATAGGACAGAATGGGATTTCTTGTTCTTATGCGCAACTGTGTCCGGATCTCTATTTTGAGCAGTAACTTTTGGGGGCCCGTTCCCGAAACAGGTTTGGGTCCTATCTGTATGCCATCAAATTGTATGGTGGAAACACCCCTTTAAAGAAGATTGAGAATCATGTATTTTCTTAAAGGACCCCCTGCTCGTATGCCCTAGTACAAAGGGGTGCACTGCTCAGACTCCTCTCCATTTGCCAGAATGCTCTTGAAGACTTAATGAGTCCGTTCATTACATGGGGCAGGGAGGATTCATAAATGGATGCATCTTCCCCTCAGCTGATTGCTTCTTCAATTGTCCATAGACTATAAATGTCCAGGCGGTGGCTTTATATCTCTGCATGAACGTTCTGGACCTAAGTGTGCAGCTGCGAGAGCAGAGAGCCGGCCATCAGCAACAGCCGGACTCTACACTGAGAAGGCAGGGACGGATCATTACCATCCCTGCCTTCCCGATCTCTGTATATACAAAGTAGTCAGTTTTTTGCCTCCAGCGCCTCTGATCACATGATCACCAGGGCTTGTAGGTTGCAGATCCTGCTGGTTCTCGTCAGACCCAGATCAGATTTATATCACCTATATATAACTGTCTATGACGGAAAAGTGACGCAATTAGGCAACTTATTTTAGTGGCACTTCTGCTATTAAAAAAAATAAAATTGAAAAAACTAAGTTTTTATTTTTTTTACTATTTTTCGTCCTATTATTAAAAATAAAATCCAATGTAAAAATAACATAAAAATAAAGCAGATCAAAGCAGATCACGGGAAAAGGGCAAAACAATTATTAGGATAATCAAGAAAGCATTATAGTTGAAAAAGAGGAGAACTATGGAAAAGAAAAATGTGCCCGGTGCGGGAGAGCGGAAGGGGTAACTGGCTCATTTAGGAACTTGTTAAAAAGTTGTCTTCAAGAGATGTGTCTTGGGATTGATTATTTTTTACTATTCATAAATTACATTTCTTACTATTGCACTATGTTTTCTGGAAGACTTTGCCCAATGGAGGCATTGACATTGCCTGGGTGCATGTGGGCTGTCATGTGGCTATTACAGTATTATCGCTTTGTCTTCAGCTTGTATACTAACCCTAAACAAGGCAGAGAGCATCTATGGATATATCATGTAAAAGAGATGCAGATATAGAGTCAGGAGGAGAGAAATAGGAGTATCCATGTATAGGTGGGTGACCAGGAGACCCGAAAAACTACATCCCATAGCACCAACATTTTGGACAATGGTCACAAACCCCATTTTCATTGAAAGAAAGAGATGGAGAAAGAGTTAAAGGGGTTTTGCCATGATCTAATGTTGACGTGGGATCCTCCAAAATGGGTATTTAATCACTTTTCTAAATATAAAGTTTATTACAAAAAATGAAGCCCGTGAGAGCTAAAAGCCTGACTTACATGCCCTTGGTTTCCTGAGAGTTTGCATTAGACACGACCAGAGCTGAAACTGGCCAGCTTGCGTTGTTTGCACTTCTTATCTGATGCAGGGAACAAAGAAGGACTTTGAAGGACTGGGGATAAAGATCCTGTGTTTTTGTATTAGAGAATAAAGGTTGTAATGTAATTATCTGAGTAAACTTGCAGATGCTCCCTGCTCCCTGCTCAGACCCCCCCCTTTCCCCCCTGCAGCCATTCGTGAAGGAATGAAAGAAGGCTGCCTGCTGAGCTTATCTTCTCTCCTGAACAAAAAAGAGGGAGAAATAAAACGCGTAGAGCTTGTGCACAATACAGTTCTGCTCTGTGGATTAGCAAAACAATGTTTGCTCAATTACAGAGACTGAGTATCAGGAACGTGCATGGGAGGTGGAGCGATGACATCACAGGGAAGGTACTTGTTTTTTTAAACACAGAAACACAACGCCCATTTTTCCAAGCCTCGAGAGGGAAGTATCAGCCTGTTAGGTGAGGAACTCACTTCTTGGCAAAACCCCTTTAAGAGGAAATAGGTAGAAATAGGTGGGTGACCATGAGACCCGAAATGTCTGACAATGGTCACAACCCCTGTTTTCATTTAACAAAGGAAAGAGATGGGAAGGTATGATGGGAAAATTTGGGAGCCCAAACCCAAAAAAACCCCATAAAAGCAAATGTGGGGCAGGGGTTCCCCCGATTCTATCAAAAAGGAGAAAGAGAGAGTCAGGAGGAGATAGATAGAAGTGCAAATGTATAGGCAGATGACCGGGAGACCAGAAAGCCTCAAACCTGTAACACCGAAATATTGTGGCAGTGGTCACACCTCACATTGTAATTTAAAGGACAAAGAGATGAAAAGAGAGTAAGGAGGAGAAAGGGAGAAATGTCAGAGCATAGGTGGGTGACCGGGAGACCAGACCAACTCATTCTTACAACAGAAAAATGTGAAGTGGTTACAAATCCAGTTCTCATAAAAAATTACGTATCTCACAAAAGTAAGTACCCCCCTCCATTTCTTAAATAGGTAGTCTATCTTTCCAGGGGGACAATAGAAGATCTGACCCTGTGATAAAATGTAAGTAGTCGGCCCCTTTAACAGGGAAAAATGTGGGCCAAAATAACTAACAACTCATGTCTAAACCGTGGAAAGAAAAGTGATACCCCCCAAAGTGAAACAAAAGTGAGTACCCCCTAAGTGCAACAAATAGTCAACCCTAGGTGACAACAAAATGAGTAAACCCCTCATGGCAATAAAATGAATCACTTAAGTATTGCAATAAAAGTGAGTACACCCCTAGGTGAAAACAAAAGTGTGTACACCCCTTAGTGACAATGGACAAACCCAAAGTGCCAATATTTTGTATGTCCCCATTATTTCCCAGCTCTGCCTTACTCCTTGGCCTAGGTACGGGGAGTTTCACAGGTTTCAGCCACGGAACCCTCTTCCCTCCCCATGATGACAAACAGAGTGGGGGATGTTGAGCCCTTTGCGCTCCCCCACCTTCTGTCGGGAGGCCCCACAGATCCCCATAAGTTTGGGTCTGGGACGCTTGGGCCCATTCCAGCACCTTCCCCCTCATTTTTTTGAAAGGGCAGTGCGTCTTGGAGGGTTTGGGTCGTTATCATGTTGGATAGCCCTGCGCCCAGAAGGGGGGGATATGCTCTGTTTTCAGGAGTCACAGTAGTTTTGGCATTCTTGGTTCCCCCAAATGAGCTGTACTCCCACACCGGCAGCCTCAGTACCAAAAACAGACGCTGGCACGTCACTCAACTTCTTTGGCGCCCATGGCGGGGCCCTTTTTCGAGGGGAAACCTGTTTTTTAAACCCATTTTTGGCTTGGCCCCGCGCTGGCTCAGGTCGGGTTTTGGGCCCCCCGCGTGCAGCCATTTCAGGGTGTTGGCCCCCACGCGCAGTCAGTGTCAGGGTTTTGGCCCCGCGCTGCGCTCAGTTAGGGTTTTCGGCCCCCCCCGGCACTAGTGTCAGGGTGTTGGCCCCCCCGGCTCAGATCAGTGCGGTGTTGGCCCCCGCTCCAGATCAGGGTCGGGGTGTTGGCCCCCCGCTGCAGCTCAGTGCGGGGTTTGGGCCCCCGTGCTGCCGTCGGTCAGGGTGTTGGCCCCGTGCTGCAGCTCGTGTCGGGTTTTTTTCCCCCCGCGCTGCAGTTCAGTGTCGGGTGTCGGCCCCCGCGCTGCGCTCAGTGTCAGGGGTGGGCCCCCGGCGGAGTCGTGTCGGGGTGTCGGCCCCCCGCTGCCTCAGTGTCAGGGTGCGGCCCCGCGCTGCCCCAGTGCAGGGTGCGGCCCCCCCCCTGGCTCATGTCAGGGTGTTGGCCCCCCGCGCTGCGCCGTGTCAGGGTTTTGGCCCCCGCGGCAGTCAGTGTGGGGTGTTGGCCCCCCGCGTGCAGTGGTCAGGGTTTTGGGCCCCCTCGCTGCAGTCGTGCGGGGTGTTGGGCCCCGTGCGCAGCTCATTCAGGGTGTTTGCCCCTGCGGCACCAGTGTAAGGTGTTGGGCCCGCGTGCAGCTCATTCAGGGTGTTGGCCCCCGGCTGAGCTCGAGGGGTTTTTTTTGGGTCCCTCCTGCATTTTTTCGTTTTTTTCAGGGTGTGGCCCCCGCCTGTACTCGTTCGGGTTTGGCCCCCGGCTGCAGTCAGTGTCGGGTTTGGCCCCGCGCTGCAGTCAGTTTTCGGGGGTTGGCCCCCCCTTCAGCCGTTCGGGTGTTCCCCCCCGCGTGTACTCTTTTAAGGGTGTTCCCCCCCCCGCGCTGCAGCTCGTTCAGGGTTTTGGCCCCGCGCTGCAGCCAGTGTCAGGGTTTCCCCCCCGCGCGCGCTCTGTCAGGGTGCGGCCCCCGCGCTGCAGCTCGGTCGGGGTGTTGGGCTTTCTTATGCCTGGCCCCATCTTTATGTAGGCAACAATTCTTTTTTTTTAAAGCCCCTCAGACAGTTCTTTCCCATGAGGCGCCATGCTGAACTTCCATGACCGTATGAACAATGTGAGAGCGATAACCCCAAATTTAACACCCCTGCCTCCCCATTCACACCTGACACCTTGTAACACTAACGAATCACATGATTTTGTGGAGGGAAAATTGTAAATTGGACACAATTTGCCCATTTTCACTTAGGAGTGTTCTCACTTTTGTTATCACTTAGGGGGGGTATCACTTTTGTCGCATTAGGGGTGTACACTTTTGTTGTCACTTAGGGGGTATTCACTTTTGTTGTCACTTGGGGTTTTAAACAAAATTTTGTTGCCCGGGTTTAAAATTGATGTCTGGTTTAGTTTTTTCGAGGGAAACCAAATTTCCCTGTGATACAAGCCGAGCACTGACTACTTCTTGTGTAAAAATCTCAAATTTCATTGTTGTCCCATGAAAAGATATATACAAAATTTTTCAAAAAAGGGAGGGGTGACTTACTTTTGTGGGTTTTTGTACCCCGGAAGGGGATGATGAGAAACCAGAAAACCTCAGTCATGTAACACCAAAATGTCTGACATGGTCCAACCCTTATTTAATTTTTCAAAAAAAACTCGTGGGGGATGGGGGGAAAAGCTGAGAAGGTTGGAACAAAAGAGATCAACCCATCCATTCCTTAAAAAACCAAAATTCCCACGAGGCGCAACCCTTTATCGTAAACGATGTAGAAGACTTAGGAGGAGATGGACAGACATGTCTGTATATAGGTGGGACCAGGAGACCATAAAGCCTCAATGCCATAACATAACACACGGTGGCCCCGTCCCCCTTTTTCTTGATTTTGTGCCTATTTTTGATTATAAATAATTTCCTGGGAACACAAATGGTGAGAATGGTGAAAAGACTCAGCCCCGGCCCTAAGTCATATACATTCTACATTTCCCAGAGCGAAGTAGACTTCTGCTGAGTTCATGTTTACATTAGAGTTCAGTCCCTGCGTCCTATAGATCAGCAATGTCTACAACCTAAAGACTAATGACCACAACCAAGACATTACTAAGGGGGAAGGAGGGCTACATTCAAGAAGTTTATAACTTTTCCAGTCTTCTATTTTTGAACCATTTTTAAATATATATTCTAAAATTTTTTTATTTATCCCCGAGCGCACTCATTATTCTGCTGGTGCAGTCACTGTACATACATTACTTATCCTGTACATATCCTGAATTACATCCTGTATTATACTCCAGAGCTGCACTCACTATTCTGCTGGTGCAGTCACTATAAATACATTACTTATCCTGTACTGTTCCCGAGTTACATCATATTTTATACTCCAGAGCTGCACTCACTATTCTGCTGGTGCAGTCACTGTGTACATACATTACTTATCCTGTACTTATCCTGAATTACATCCTGTATTATATTCCAGAGCTGCACTCACTATTCTGCTGGTGCAATCACTGTACATACATTACTTATCCTGTACTTATCCTGAATTACATCCTGTATTATACTCCAAAGCTGCACTCACTATTCTGCTGGTGCAGTCACTGTGTACATACATTACTTATTCTGTACTGATTCTGAGTTACATCCTGTATTATCTCCAGAGCTGCACTCACTATTTGTGTGCAGTCACTGTGTACATACATTACTTATTCTGTACCGATCCTGAGTTACATCCTGTATTATACTCCAGAGCTGCACTCTCTATTTTGATGATGCAGTCACTGTGTACATACATTACTTATCCTGTACTTATCCTGAATTACATCCTGTATTATACTCCAGAGCTGCACTCACTACTCTGGTGGTGCAGTCACTGTGTACATACATTACTTATCCTGTACTTGATCCTGGATTACATCCTGTATTATACTCCAGAGCTGCACTCACTATTCTGCTGGTGCAGTCACTGGTACATACATTACTTATCCTGTACTTATCCTGATTACATCCTGATTATTACTCCAGAGCTGCACTCACTATCTGCTGGTGCAGTCACTGTGTACATACATTACTTATCCTGTACTGATCCTGAGTTAATCCTGTATTATACTCCAGAGCTGCACTCACTATTCCTACTGGTGCAGTCACTGTGTACATACATTACTTATCCTGTACTGATCCCGAAGTTACATCCTGTATTATACCTCCAGAGCTGCACTCACTATTCGCTGGTGCAGTCACTGTGTTTATACATTACTTATCCTGTACTGATCCCAGTTTATATCCTGTATTATACCCCAGAGCTGCGACTCACTATTTGCTGGTGCAGTCACTGTGTACATACATTACTTATCCTGTACTGATCTGAGTTACATCCTGTATTATACTCCCAGAGCGTGCACTTACTATTCTGCTGGTGCAGTCACTGTACATACATTACTTATCCTGTACTGATCGTGAGTTACATCCTGTATTATCCTCCAGAGCTGCACTCACTATTCTGCTGGTGCAGTCACTGTATACATAACTTATCCTGTACTGATCCTGAGTTACATCCTGTATTATACTCCAGAGCGGCACTCACTATTCTGCTGGTGCAGTCACTGTGTACATACATTACTTATCCTGCACTGATCCTGAGTTACATCCTGTATTATCCTCCAGAGCTGCACTCACTATTCTGCTGGTGCAGTCACTGTGTACATACATTACTTATCCTGCACTGATCCTGAGTTACATCCTGTATTATCCTCCAGAGCTGCACTCCCTATTCTGCTGGTGCAGTCAATGTGTACATACATTACTTATCCTGTACTAAACCTGAGTTACATCCTGTATTATCCTCCAGAGCTGCACTCACTATTCTGCTGGTGTAGTCACTGTGTACATACATTACTTATCCTGTACTGATCCCGAGTTACATCCTGTATTATACTCCAGAGCTGCACTCAGTATTCTGCTGGTGCAGTCACTGTGTACATATATTACTTATCCTGTACTGATCCTGAGTTACATCCTGTATTATCCTGCAGAGCTGCACTCACTATTCTGCTGGTGCAGTCACTGTACATACATTACTTATCCTGGACTGATCCTGAGTTACATCCTGTATTATCCTCCAGAGCCGCACTCACTATTCTGCTGGTGCAGTCACTGTGTACATACATTACTTATCCTGCACTGATCCTGAGTTACATCCTGTATTATTCTCCAGAGCTGCACTCACTATTCTGCTGGTTCAGTCACTGTACATACATTACTTATCCTGTACTGATCCAGAGTTAACTCCTGTATTATCCTCCAGAGCTGCACTCAGTATTCTGCTGGTGCAGTCACTGTACATAATTACTTATCCTGTACTGATCCTGAGTTAATCTGTATTATCCTCCAGAGCTGCACTCACTATTCTGCTGGTGCAGTCACTGTACATACATTACTTATCCTGTACTGATCCTGAGTTACATCCTGTATTATCTCCAGAGCGCACTCACTATTCTGCTGGTGCAGTCACTGTGTACATACATTTCTTATTCTGCACTGATCCTGAGTTACATCCTGGTATTATCTCAGAGCTGCACTCACTATTCTGCTGGTGTAGTCACTGTACATACATTACTTATCTGTACTGATCCTGAGTTACATCCTATAGTATCTCCAGAGCTGCGCTCACTATTCTGCTGGTGCAGTCACTGTTACATACATTTCTTATCCTGTACTGGTACTGAGTTACATCCTGTATTATACTCCAGAGCTGCACTCACTATTCTACTGGTGCAGTCACTGTACATAATTTCTTATTCTGTACTGATCCTGAGTTACATCCTGTATTATACTCCAGAGCTGCGCTCACTATTCTGCGGGTGCTGTCACTGTGTACATACATTACTTATCCTGTACTGATCCTGAGTTACATCCTGTATTATCCTCCAGAGCTGCACTCACTATTCTGCTGGTGCAGTCACTGTGTACACACATTACTTACCTGTACTGATCCTGAGTTACATCTGTATTATCCTCCAGAGCTGCTCACTATTCTGCTGGTGCAGTCACTGTTCATACATTACTTATCCTGTACTGATCCTGATTTTACTCCTGTATTATCCTCAGAGCTGTGCTCGCTATTCTGCTGGTGCAGTCACTGTGTACATACATTACTTATCCTGTACTGATTCAGAGTTAACTCCTGTATTATACTCCAGAGCTGCACTCACTATTCTGCCAATGGAGCTACTGTGCACCTGTACAGGTACAGATTCTCTCTTGTGACATTGGGAATTTTTTTTGCCTCCTGCTGTGATTGAAGTTTTCACCTGCCTCTACAGCAATAAGTATGGCCTCTTCTCTGTGATTACAACTCCAATCCTCAACCTTAAACCTTGCCCTACAGCAGACAAGTGCCTCCAAATGTCATGGGAGGACCATTACACATTTGGGAAACATATGGGGATCCCTAACTCTTGGCCTAACTCTTATCCAAAATCAAATTATAATTCCAACCCAAGCTCCAACCCTTCTCCCAGTCCTATGACTAACTCTGACCCTAATCCTAGGCATCTACATCAGTCTAGTGCCTATAAATTGCATGGGGTTAGGATTCATTGTAATCCCTAACACTAAAATTAAATCTAAGTCAAACCTTGGGCTCTTATAGTAGCTAAAAGTTCCAAAATTTCATGGAAACACTGCTACACATTTGGAGATCCCTAACCCTTGCATAACTTCAACCCTAACACCAATTTCCACCCTAAACTGTAATTCTACCCCAACCTTAAACTGAACCCTAACTCCAACCCCAACTCTAACTCAGCTCCAATTCTGACTTCTACCTTTTCCTAACCCTAACTCCAATCCCAACTGTAATTCCAACAGTGACTCCATCCCTAAACTCCGTCCCAACCCTAACTCCAACTCCACCCCTAACTAAAACGCCAACCCTAACCCCAAATTCTAAATTAACCCTTAAATTCTAAATTAGCCCCAACCCTAATCTCAATCTTAACCATAATCACTTAACCAACTGCATTTAAAACTCCAACCCTAATGCTAATTTCAACCGTAAACCAAACTGTAATTCTAACCCTAAAACTAACCTTAATTCTAGCCCTTTCTCCAACCCCAACTCTAAAACTCCAACCCTAACCCTAATTCCAAGCCAAAACTAAACTGGAATTTTAACCTTGACCCCACCCTAAACTCAACCCTTACCCTAACTCCAACCCCAATTCTAACTAAAACGTCAGCACTAACCCCATCTCCAATCCTATCCCTAATTCCAACCCTAAACCAAACTGTCATTTTAACCCCAGCCCTAAACTCAACCTTAAACCTTATTCGAACTCTAGCTAAAACTCCAACCCTCACCCCAATCTCTAACCTAAACCAAAATAGAGTTTTATCCCTAATGCTAACCCCAATATCAATCTTAAAGAGGGTTTCTCAATACAACAAGTAGCTTTCAATATGTCGGAAAAGGTAGATGAAGACTTTTACTAAAACATTGCTCTTTTGATATTGCCCTGGTCATGAGATAAGAGAGATTTTATCTGCTCTGAGTGCACACAAGGGTCATTAGGTTACCGTCCATATCTCCCGTCCTGATTAGACAGAAAGTGGGGAGTGACATCACCATAGTTGAATGCAGCAGTCTCTTTATATCTAACACAAATAGATTGTTCACCTTTGATACGCGCTTGTTTTTACGCCTTTGAGCTCTGTAGTTTTGTTTACTCCTGATTAACTGTCCTGCACTTTTATTCTTGTAACACTCATCTAGTTATAGAGGAGCTAGATCACTGCTATAGAACCACCCACAGCCTGACCAGGAAGTATGAGTCTGAAGCTGCCTATGACTCTGTAAAACAGCATGGTAAGAAACTCCTTTAAGAGTAGCTATGAAACCAACGCTATCTAAAACTCCAACCTTAACCCTAAACTCAGTGCTAACCCTAACTCCAAACCCCGACCCAATCTACAATACCAACCATAACCTCAAATCTTTCTAATCTAATAAATCAAACTGTAATTATAACCCTAACCATGAACTTAATCCTAACCCTAACCTGTAACTAAAACTCCACCCCTAAACCAAACTTAAATTTTAACCCGGACCCTAACTCTAAACCCATTATTGGACTAGGATACCTTCACCAGTGGAGCTGATACTTGGCTCCACCAGTAGAGTTGATTCTTGGGGCCACCAGTGGAGAGGATACTTGGAGCCCACCAGTGGAAATGATTCCTGGGGCACATCAGTGGCATTAAATGTTCAGGCCCACCAGTGGAGTTGCTTTTTGGGGCTCACCAGTGGATTTGATTCTTGGGTCCCACCAGTGGAGTTGATTCTGAAGCCCACCAGTGGAGTTGATTCTGAATCCCACCAGTGGAGTTAATTCTTGGGGCTCACCAGTAGAGTTAATTATTGGGTCCCACCAGTGGAGTTAATTATTGGGTCTCAAGAGTGGAGATAATTCTTGGGGCCCACCAATGGAGTTGATTCTTGGGGCTCACCAGTGGAGTTGATTCTTGCGGTCCAAAAGTGGAGTTGATTCTTGGGGCTCACCAGTGGAGTTGATTCTTGCAGTCCACCAGTGGAGTTGATTCTTGGGGCCCACCAGTGGAGTTTATTCTTGGGGCCCACTGGTAGAGTTAATTCTTGGGGCCCACTGGTAGAGTTAATTCTTGAGGTCCACCAGTGGAGTTGATTCTTGGTGTCCACCAGTGGAGCTGATTCTTGGGCCCGCCAGTGGAGGTTGTTTTTTGGCTCCACCAGTGGAGATGATTCTTGGGGCCCACCAGTGGAGTTGATTCTAGGGTCCACCAGTGGAGTTGATTCTTGGGGCCATCAGTGGAGTTTATTAGTGGGTCCCACCAGTGGAGTTGATTCTTGCAGTCCACCCGTGGAGTTGATTCATGGGTCCCACCGGTGGAATTGTTTTTTGGGACCCAGCAGTGGAGTTAATTCTTGGGGCCCACTGGTAGAGTTAATTCTTGAGGTCCACCAGTGGAGTTGATTCTTGGGTCCCACCAGTGGAGTTAATTCTTGGGGCCCACTGGTAGAGTTAATTCTTGGGGCCCACTGGTAGAGTTAATTCTTGAGGTCCACCAGTGGAGTTGATTCTTGGTGTCCACCAGTGGAGTTGATTCTTGGGGCCCACCAGTGGAGCTGATTCCTGCAGTCCACCAGTGGAGTTGATTCTTGGGTTCCACCGGTGGAGTTGTTTTTTGGGACCCACCAGTGTAGTTGATTCTTGCAGTCCACCAGTGGAGTTGATTCTTGGGCCCACCGGTGGAGTTGATTTTTGGGGCCCATCAGTGAAGTTAATTCTTGGGCCCACCAGTAGGGGTTGATTCTTGGGGCTCCACCAGTGGAGATGATTCTTAGGGTCCACCAGTGGAGTTGATTCTTGGGTCCCACCAGTGGAGTTGATTCTTGGGGCCCACCAGTGGAGCTGATTCTTGCAGTCCACCAGTGGAGTTGATTCTTGGGTTCCACCGGTGAAGTTGTTTTTTGGGACCCACCAGTGTAGTTGATTCTTGGGGTCCCACCAGTGGAGTTGATTCTTGGGTCCCATCGATGGAGTTGTTTTTTGGGACCCACCAGTGGAGTTGATTCTTGGGTCCCCCCCAGTGGTGTTGATTCTTGGGGCCCACCTGTGGAGTGATTCTTGAGGCCACCAGTGGAGTATTTTTGGGTTTCCCAAAACGGTGAAGTTAGTTTTTGGGACCCAGTGTAGTTGATTCCCACCTGAATTCTGGTTCATATTGGATTATTTTTTTGGGACTCCACCAAAATTCTTGGTCCCCAAGTTGATTTTTGGGACTCAAATCTGAAGTTGTCTGGGACCCCTCTTGGAGAAAACTTTTGGGTACAAGAATGAACTTATTCTTACCCGTCATAGTCAAACTCTATAAACTCTGAATTAGGATTAATTTGTTTGACGGTCACATGGCAGATCAGCCGCTGGACAGACGTTCCCCGAGTCTGATGTCTCCATAGTCCTGCCAGGTGGACCTGCTGCAGACGATGACTGTTACCTGTCACTTCCCGGCACAAGTCTCCATTACCCGGTGAGATCGTTTACTTATCTCCCATTTTTGAAGCTGATGGTAAATTACTCTCTATTTAGAGCCGGGAATTAAGTCATGAAATTACCGGTCGTCTTTCATCTTCTCGGCTACAAGAAGCGGCGCTGATGAAAACTGAAGGATCTGTTTACCGAAAATGTTCTGACACCGAGATACTTTGTGCCGCCATAAAATACCTGCAATCAAATATGACAACGGTTGATCAGCCGTCCCCCCGAAACAGGGACAAGCAGCAATTAGCTCCTCCGACAGAGAGGAAAATGTACGAAAATACAGGTATTAAAATGGAAGAAACAAATCATTGTACAAAACCCAGTCAGCTCTGTATGTGGATAATGAGTCGCTGATTCTGACCCAGTGACTCCCAGATGTGCCTGGATAATATAGTGCTATACAGTGCCTGGATAATATAGTGCTATACAGTGCCTGGATAATATAGTGCTATACAGTGCCTGAATAACATAGTGTTATAGAGTGCCAAGATAACATAGTACCATAGGGTGTCTGGATAGCGTAGTGCTATAGACTGGCTGCATAATATACTGCCATACAGTGCCTGGATAACATAGTGCTATACCGTGGCTGGATAAGATACTGCCATACAGTGCCTGGATAACTTAGAGCTGTACCATGTCTGGATAATATAGTGCTATACAGTGCCTGAATAACATAGTCCTATAGAAAGCCTAGATAACATAGTACAATAGGGTGTCTGGATAGCGTAGTGCTATAGACTGCCTGGATAACATAGTGCCATAAAGTGCCTGGAAAACATAGTGCTATACCGTGGCTAGATAAGATACTGCCATACAGTGCCAAGATAACATAGTACCGTATGGTGTCTGGATAATGTAGTGTTATAGACTGGCTGAATAATATAGTGCCATACAGTGCCTGGATAACATAGTGCAATACAATGCCTGGATAACATAGTGCCATACATGCCGGAAACATAGTGCTATGAGGCCAAGATACATAGTACCATGGGTTGTCTGGGTAGCGTAGTGTATAGACTGCTGATAACATGTGCTATACATGTCCCCGGTAGTACTGTCTACAGTGCCTGAATAACGTAGCCTGCAAAACCCAAAGCCGGGATAACATATCATACCGTGGCGGATAAGATATCCCAAACATGCCTGATAACAAGCCCTTTTAAAAACCAGGAAAACATAGACCTAGGTCTGGATGCGAAGTCAAGACTGGTGCAAACAAGTCCATACACCGGGTTAACATAGTGCATAATACACAAGCATTGCCCACACATCATGCTGTGTCCACATAAAGTGTTACATTGCCCACATACCTCCATACCTCCTTGCGCCCCATTCTCTGCTTGGCATGAAGTGGCGCCACAGACGGTTGCCTACCTGTAGTCCTGACCCTGGAAGCACTACTACTACTATAACAGCACTAGTATGTGTGTTATATGGCGGAATTATACATGAGTTTTGCTATTTATACTGCTGTTCCTATTTCCTGTCATTAAGCGATGAGGGCGCATCTCATTTAGCTATGAGGCAATATCAGTTCTAGTTACAACTTTGTTGGCACAGTATTTCATTTGGGTGTCAGCAGTTTGTACTTCAGAGCTGCTCTTCCTATTGTAACCTGGCACTCATAGGTGTAATTATAACCATAGCAGTCAGAGAGGCTGCGGTGGAAAATTTTAATAGTTTTCAGTAGCTTTCTGCACGTTTGGCGCCATCCAATCACCTTTCTACACTGGGGATCATCCAATCACCTTTCTGTACTTTTGGCGCCATCCAATCAGCGTTCTGCACTTTTGGTGGCCATCCAATCAGTGCAGAGCACAGAGAAGTGTCAAAAACGTCATCACTGTGGTGTAGGGTTCTCATTGACTGCTAAAATCACATGACCATGTTATATACATTTCACTGTATTGCCTTGTGAACGCCATTTTCAGCTCACTCTCTGTACTGTATAGATTGATCTCTGTCTGCTTGCTTGCAGGCACAAGACATTGTTTATTTTAGACAGGAAAAGCTGCTATTTGGATTAGTTAGGTAGTTAGTTAGGAAGGTATGCAGCAAGCTTAGGGAATCTACACTTACCGTATTTAGATAACATTTTCCTCTCCATAGACAGCAATAGTTAGGGAGTTTGGTATTGCTGGCTGCATCTTTCCCACACCCAGAAGCTGTTATTTGGTGACATTTGCAGGCTCACATAACACCTAACTCTCATATACATGGATATATATTATACAGAGGGCTTGGATTTGCTAAATCATACTCAGTGCCCAAAAGTTCAGTTTTTGCAGTATTGGGGTGAAATCATTTTATAACAGTCTCCAATTCTCCTATACAAAGTAATATATTCTAAATAGTGGTCGGTTGGGCCCTGGTGCAAAAAGTGAAATGGGGCTCCTGTCAGTTACCATGTGCCATTTCCAATACCTGTGTCTTCTTATGTGTCAAAGGGGCTTTTGGGCCCCCTCAGGATGCAGGGCCCCGTAGCAGCTGCTACCGCTGCACCTCCTATAGCTGCGCCCCTGCTTGCAAGCTGTCCTCATCTTTTCAGCCATTGACAGGAATGAAGTATTTTAGCCTCTTAGGTTTTTTTCTGTGACTCTTAGAGCCAAATTGTCTTCACTAAGTTGTTCCCTGTATCCAGGTCACTGTTATGGATGATAATTCCAGATTCTCCTCACCTGTACAGGTATAAAAATTAACCTGAACATGATCTCTCATAGACTTTTATGGGGTTCGAGTTCGAATCGAATCTCGAACCGAGCACTACTACTGTTCAAAGTTCGACTCGAACTCGATCATTTTACGGCTCGCTCATGACTAGTGGAGAGCCGTCTTCTGTCACCCAGTCACCTGTCTGCATAAAATTAGACAGTCACGTTTCCGTCCCTAAGTCCCCTCCTCTCTCTCACATCCTACATCATCGTTGCCAACTTTTGAAAATGAAAAAGCAGGAGATTTTAGTGGGCGGCCCGCTACGCTCGCCGCGGCAAAAATTTGCATGGACATGCCCATCTTGTCGGTATGCCACGCCCCTTCAAAAAGCCACACCCACTCCACCTAACTGCATAACGGCTTTGGAAGAAAGCCAGGTAGTTGCCCTTATAGCCAGGTAGTAGCCCCCCATAACCAGGTAGTGCCCCTTACAGGCCGGTAGATGCCCCCTTGTAGCCAAGTAGATGCCCCCTCTGTAGCCAGGTAGAGCAAAATTTGTAGCCAGGTAGTTGCCCCCCTTTGTTAGCCAGGTAGGTGCCCCCCTTTGTTAGCCAGGTAGTGCCCCTATTGTTAGCCAGGTAGTGCCCCATTGTTAGCCAGGTAGTGCCCCCATTGTTAGCCAGGTAAGTGCCCCCTCTGTTGCCAGGTAGATGCCCCCATTGTTGCCAGGTATGCCCATTGTTGCGTGTGCCCCATCTGTTAGCCAGGTAGTGCCCCATTGTTTGCCAGGTAGTGCCCCCATTGTTGCCAGGTAGTGCCCCTATTGTTTGCAGGTAGTACCCCCATTGTTTGCCAGGTAGTGCCCCCTCTGTTGCCAGGTAGTGCCCCCATTGTTTGCCAGGTAGTGCCCCTCTGTTGCCAGGTAGTGCCCCCTCTGTTGCCAGGTAGATGTTCCCCTCGTCCAGTAGTGCTCCCTCTGTTGCCAGTAGTGCCCCCATTGTTGCCAGGTAGTGCCCCCATCTGTTAGCCAGGTAGTGCCCCCTCTGTTGCCAGGTAGTGCCCCCGTTGTTGCCAGGTAGTGCCCCCTCTGCCGCCAGGTAGTGCCCCCTCTGTTGCCAGGTAGTGCCCCCATTGTTGCCAGGTGACGCCCCCATTGTTGCAGGTAGTTGCCCTCCTGTTAGCCAGGGGAATCCCCTCTGTTGCCAGGGAGTGCCCCCCTTTTGCCCGGTAGATGGTCCCCATCTGTTGCCAGTAGGCCCCCGCTGTTGCCAGGTAGATGTCCCCTCTGATTTGCCAGTATATGTCTCCCTCTGTTGTCCACCCCCCCCCCGCCCCCCCCCCCCCCGCCCCCCCCCCCCCCCCCCAGTAGTGCCCCACTGTTGCGAGGTAGTGTCCCCCTCTGTTGGCCTAGGTAGATGGTCCCCTCTGTTCCAGTAGTGCCCTCTCGTTGCCAAGTAGTGCCCCTCTGTTTGCCAGGTAGTGCCCCCATCTGTTAGCCAGGTAGTGCCCCCTCTGTTGCCCAGGTAGTGCCCCCTTTGTTGCCCTAGGTAGTGCCCCCTCTGTTTGCCGAAGGTAGATGCCTACCCTTTAGTTTTTATTTTTTTTTGTTGGCCATGTATGCCCCTCATTGTTGCCCTTATGTGGTATGCCCCCATTGTTGCCAGGTAAGATTTGCTCCTCGCCCCCCCTCTGTTAGCCTAGGTAATTCCCCCTCTGTATGCCATGTAGTGCGCCCCATTGATGCCAGGTAAGATGTCCCCCTCTGTTGCCAGTAGATGTCCCCCTCTGTTGCCAGGTGTGCCCCTCTGTTGCGAGGTAGATGTCCCCTCTGTTGCCAGGTGATTCCCCTCTGTTGCAGGAAAGTGCCCCCATCTGTTGCAGTAGTGCCCCCTCTGTTGCCAGGTAGTGCCCCAGTGTTGCCAGTTAGATTCGTCCCCTCTGTTGCCAGGTAGTTCCCCCATCTTGTTAGCCAGGTAGTGCCCCCTCTGTTGGCCAGGTAGAGCCCCCTCTGTTGCCAGTGGAGTTTGCACCACTCCTGTTTGCCAGTAGTGCCCCCTCTTTTGCCAGGTAGAGCCCCCTAAAGCTAATAAAAATAAAATAATATAATCCACTCAACCTCACCAGGCTCCTGCAGGCGCGGCCCTGTCCGGATGATCTCTCAGCGGCGCAGGGGAAGTGAGAGCCGCCGCCGGCGTCACTCCCCTGCAGCCGCGCTCACTTCCCCTGCGCCGCTGGATCTGTATGCACGGCGCGCAGAGACCCGTGGACATACAGGGGGAGCAGCAAGGAGGGAAGCGATCCCTCCCTGCTCCTCCCCGCACAGAGAGACCCGCGGAGCTAGGGAGCGGTCCTGCTCGGCCTGAGCATCACTTCAAATCACACCGCCTGTAGGAGCGTCCCGGCGTCGCAAGAGTAAACGCAACAGCGCGACTCTTGCGCCGAGTAATTTAAATGACCCCAAACTCCCCCGGGAGGGCGGGAGGGACCCCAAATAGCGGGACCTCCCCCCAAAAACGGAAGGAGTTGGCATGTTTCCTAACATTAGAGCTTAGGCTAAAGGGCTCCTGAACTCAGGTCCCTGAGGGCCCCAAAATTCAAAATGTTAGTGATGGTCTAAGGGGCTCTTTATATTTTGAAATAGGGTCCCTGAGCCTCAGACCAGGCCTTTGGCCCCATAGTAACATCCTTGTGCTGTTTGTGCCCAATTGGAAGTAGTAGATAGGGGAATACATGAAGGGGAGACTGTCGCATGACAGCCCCCGCCCCATGGAAGGGGAATCAGACAAAATACAGTAATTTACTGATATAATAGTTCTGAGTTATAACGAAAAGCTGAGCAAATAACTGGAAATATGCTAGAAACCAAAGGTCTGTGACTACAACTCTCAACATCCCTCTACACTATCAGTCCTCTCCCAAAAGTGACCCTTTAGCATAGCAGCTGAGAGGCTTCCTAATGCTGTCCGTGTACACAGACCTCTATTAATAGACACTGGTTTACGACTGTGTGTCTTACAACGTGTTAAGAGTTCACATTCCATCTCTGAAAAGATCTAAATATACCCCAAATATTATCCGCCAAAGCGGAAAAGCTTCACTGCAAGTTATTTTCCGTGTCTGAAGTGGTTGTCAGCAGTGATAGGCGGCTGCTCCGAAAAACAGCAGTGTTCTAGGGGAAATTCAACATGTTCATCCTGAGGATCCTGGTGCATGAACAGAATTTCAGATCTACGTTGAAGACTGACACCCATAAATCAGCAGGCGGCAGGGAGCGAGGTGCAGCATCGGGTAGATACTGCGGGATACGGCCGTGTCATCTATCACCAGAGACAAACCTGTGGATAACAACTCCTAAGGCCATGCTCACCGGCTTACAAATGGGCCTATTTACGGTCCCGTTAATTACGCGCCGAAGTGCGCCAATTACGGGCCGAAAACGGCCCATTCATTATACGTGAAGTCACATTCTCATAGAGAACTATGGATTACGTCTCCTCTCCCCGCCCGGCGAAATCCGCTCGTGCGGGGAGAAATTCACATGTCAACTTTCTTAGCGCGATACGCGCCGCTAGCAGTGATATCTATTGGCCTGAAGTGTCCGGCCCCCAACTGCTCAGTCCCCCCTCCCTGCCCCGCCCCCGGTCCACACGGCGTAAATTGCGGGGCGTAATGTAACGCCCCTCAAATACACCGTGTGAACGATAGCTTTATAGACAACATTTTTGTAAATTATTTGTCAGTAGGATATTACTTCAGTCATGAACTATAACAGTTCAGCAGGTCTCTCACTGCACACTTAGGGTAACCTGCATACCAGAAAGCCTTTATCTGATAGCTAGAGAGGAGTAACCTCACCCTCCGACGGAATGAAGGACTGAGTCTGAGTGAACTTACAAGTTTAGCACCATTAACTGCATAAGCAAATATACAAGTTGTTGTGACCTCTGTAGGACTGAGAAAGCTTGAACTTTTATCTTATTGTTTTGGAGAACATCAATTTCCGTCTCTGTCGGAAGAAGGCTTTGAAGTTAATATATGCTACACACTGCTGAACCTCCCACACTGAGGAGACAAGTGACTTGCTTGCACCATGAATCATCGTGCTGAAAAACACCTTTAAGCAATACTTCTTAGCATATCTAGAACTCTCAATAAACTGTTGCATAAATCAAATTGTCCAGTATATGTTCTCTCGTATGCTTAATGTGTTTTTCTTGCTTTCTCCTCTGAGCTCTTGTTTGGAGAGATTAGCTGCTTGATGTCTTATATAGCTTATACATATGAATTTAAGGGGGGAAACTGTTTCTAACATCTCCATATTTTAGAAATACAGAAACACACATGTGAGAATGTACTGAAGTTGTAAAAGCTGTTGCCAAAGCCTGCTTAGTAGTTTTCACTTTGTAGACTGTGACGCAGTGATTAATGTATAAACACCTAAGGGCTGAAAGTATGCAAAACTGTCTAGGGTGTAGAAGTTTTTTGTTGCCCATTCAGCAACCAGCAGAGCTCCCCTATATATAGTGCTGTGGAGAATTAAAGAGAGCTCTGAATTTGGTTGCCTATGGCAACAAAGAATGTTTTAGACCAAGACCTGTTTTTTCATACATCTAGGCCCTGTATCAGAAGAAAAGCCTGAATCACTGAAAGTTTCAGCATACAAGATACCTAATAAAACACATATTACCAAACTTTTATTTGTCATGCATATCTGTACTATTGATTTATTCAAAAGTTTGTGGTTTTATTTCTAACCCAAAGTTATATCTCTGCTATTCTTTCAGATATTACAGATATACCTTTTTTTTTTTTCATAGGACAAAATTATTTTGAGGACGAATTTATATTTATTATATAATGTCTAAGAAGCATCCGATGATAGTCAGCTGTCTTGAGCATTTCACACTGTGACAGAAGATAAAAAATATTTTGTGTGTTAGATGTAAGGCCTCATTCACAGACAGCCTTATTCTGCCGCATATTGGGCGCCGTACTGCTCGCCGAATGAGCTTCATACGGCGCCAATCCCGCGGCAGCAATTACGGTAAACCACTGCTCACATTGAAACATGTGCAACCGTTCGCTCCCTGCCTCGCCTAGGTCTGAAATCCTGCCGGCGGGGGAGAAAGTGACATGCACAGTTAATTACTGCGCGACAATGTCAATTGTCTACGGGGCCGGAGCGGCACCCCCCGCCGCGCTCCGGCCACCAAGCCCCTTAATTCCACGCGGATTTTGTGCGCTCAAGTACATGCCACAGACCAAAAAGATAGCGAAATAAATCCCGTCGGGAAAAAGCCGTGTGAACACGTCCTAAGGATAGAGTGACCAGTATTGAAAACAAATGCTGTGATGTCAAAATCAGTGCATAATCAGGAAGCGATAAAAAACGCTCCTACAATAGCTTTCCAATCTAAAAATACATTTAAAACCGCATCCACCCCAGAGTTTTCAATATCTGTGACTGAGAGAAGGAACAGAGTTACAATGCCACCAAAAAAAACATACCCCAGCACTACCCGCCATGCAAAGGAGACGAAAGAGTGTCTCAAACATCAGTAACAAGATAATTTGTAAGTGACAAAATTACTGAACAATGACAGCAGATGTTTTTAAAAGACAGCTCATACAGCTTGTTGTGAAGACGGTGTACCATTATCATTATTTGCCACGACCAGCTTTACAGCATCTTAATGGAGAAATGGCCTCGCAAACGTGGTGTTTCTCTGGAAAGAGAAAGGAATAGAGAATTTAGTGAATGAGAAGCCTTTAACCAAAAAGAAGATCTAAAAAGATTCTCAAGAAGACCTTTATATATCTTAAAATGGACGCCTGCACACGTCAAGAGAGGTGAACTGATTTTTGCTATAAAAGTTTCGATTTTTGTTTGGACGAACAAAAATTTGTTACCAAGAAACGCCTGGCAGTAAAGGAACACTAAAGCTCAATCACACGCTTCAGTTCTCCAGGCCTTAGTGGAAAATGTTCTGCAAGTATTATGAACTCAAAAAAGAACGAGATTCTTGCTATTGTAACAGACAATGCTTTCAAATAACAAGTACAATTAAACTGATGAATGAGAATAAGGAAGGTTGAACAACAGTTAGAAGAAAACTTTGATTCAGTGATTGGTTAGATGGAAGTCCACAGTCCCTATTCAGTATGTTGAGATGGAAAGGCCACATCCCTGATCCTAGTAGCTGATGAACAAACAGATATTCCCTATAGAACAACAGCCAACATATGCTCTAGAATTAGATCCTTGCTAAGCTGCTTCAAAATTCAGTCCTAAATTTATCACAACCACCATACTGGCGCTGTGCACACACTGCAGCTTGCCGCTACAGAGACAGTCTGCAAGAGGGACATCTGGAAACCTGATGGCAAGGTGAGTGCAATTGGCTATTGCTGCCCTACACCCCTAAAATTGATTTCATCTTGAAGAGACTGGCTGGAAAGGGGCACTGTAGCCTCCAAGCCACTTCGGTGGGGCAGTACTCTATTTGACGATATGAACGATTAGTTGAGCTTGAAACCCTTTTCATGTGGACATGTCCACCCTCCGGTGACATTACGTGTGAAGGTACACAATGGACACAGGTGGCTGAATTGAAAAAGAACAGCTATCAACACCCATTACACAGTGACTTAAAAATTTACATAGCTGAAGATTTAACTCCTGGAACTTTCGTAAAGGATTGGAATGAAACTTGCTTTTTAGCCTGATCCCCAAATGGGGAGGCTTAATCGCAGATGCAATTGCTTGCTTCAATGAAAAGGAGAGAGACACTGTTATTAGATAAAAAAATTCTTTTTGGCGCTGTTTATGTGGACCCAATGTCATCGTATATTGCTGGACGATCAACAGATTACTAAAGGAAAAGAAGCTCTTGACTGAGAGTAGCAATAAGGAGATGAGTGGGCTACAACTGCCAAGTAAGAAAGAGGAATTGGGTCTATCCAGTGCTGCTGCCAAATCGTCAGCCTCATCAGAATGAAGATTTTTAAACTTTGAAAAGTATTTGGATGACATGGAGCAGGCAAAGCGTTGCCAGCAGGGAAAAAAGCTTCCACTCCCACAGCAAGACAGACTGACTGTATGTCCAGCAAAAATTTTTCACTTGCTCTCAAAGAAGTATAAAGAGTTCAACCGATCATCAAAACGACTGTCCATGAAGGTCAATTCCTTTATACCCCTAGATTGTTAGAGATGTTGCCCATGTGTCACCGCTTTGGCCACCAACCCAAGTAGTGTAAGAGGCCGTTCATCTAGCCTGGAAATAATGAGATCAGAGGTTGAGGTCATCTATGAAGAAGATGATCTTATGGAGGCAATACTTTTTCTCAAACAAAATTCATAGACTCCACAAATGTTATTCAGAGACGTTGTTGTTGAAAACTGATTTTTTTCCCACTTACTGCAAGCGTTTAGCATATTTGCAATTTAATAAAGTTTTTTGTGTTCCTAAAGGTTGTATCCAATAAACATACTATTAATATTCTACCAAAATAGCTTATTATTGTATCATAAGGATGATAAAAACTTAAATTAAGTTATCATAAATTTAGGGAGTCGGAGTCGAAGTCGGGGTTAGGGGAAATTGAGGAGTCGGAGTCGGGACTTTGGCTTACCGACTCCACACCCCTGCCTCATTACCCTCTTTCCTGACCGGGCCCCCTTTTACCCTTCTTCCTGACTGGGCCCCCCTTTACCCTCCTTCCTGACCGGGTCCTTCTTTACCCTACCCTCCTTCCCCCTTTACCCTCCTTCCTGACCGAGCCCCCCTTTACCCTCCTTCCTGACCGGGCCCCAGGTTTACCCTCCTTCCTGACCGGGCCCCCATTAACTTCCTTGCTGACCGGGGCTCCGTTTTCCCACCTTCCTGACCAGGCCCCCTTTACCCTCCTTCCTGACCGGGCCCCTCATTACCCTCTTTTCTGACCGGGCCCCTCTTTACCTTCCTTCCTGACCAGGCCTTTTTACCTTCGTTTCTGACCGGGCTCCTCTTAACCCTCTTTCCTGATGGGACCCCCATAATTACAGTCCTTCCTGACCGGACCCCCTCTTTACCCTCCTTTATGACAGGGGCCCTCTTTATCCATCTTCCTAACTGGGCCCTTCCCAGTTTACCCTCCTTCCTGACCGGGGCCCCCTTTACTCTCCTTCCTGACCGGGCCCTTCTTTACCTTCCTTCCTGACCAGGGCCCCCTTTACTCTCCTTCCTGACCGGGCCCTTCTTTACCCTCCTTCCTGACCGGACCCCTCTTTACCCGCCTTCCTGACTGTGTCTCCTCTTTACCCTCCTTCCTGGCCGGACCCCTCTTTACTCTCCTTCCTGACCGGACTCCTTTTTACTCTCCTTCCTGACCGGGCCCCTCTTTACTCTCCTTGCTGACCGGGCCCTTCTTTGCCCTCCTTTCTGACCGAACCCCCCCTTTACCCTCCTTCCTGACCGGGCCCCTCTTTACCCTCCTTCCTGACCGGGCCCTACTTTACCCTCCTTCCTGACCGGGCCCCCCTTTACCCTCCTTCCTGACCGTGTCCCCTCTTTACCCTACTTCCTGACCGGGGCCCCCTTTACCCTCCTTCCTGACCGGGCCCCTCTTTATCCTATTTTCTGACCGGGCCCCTCTTTATCCTCCTTCCTGACCGGACCCCTCTTTACCCTCCTTCCTGACTGTGTCTCCTCTTTACCCTCCTTCCTGACCGGACCCCTCTTTACTCTCCTTCCTGACCGGACTCCTCTTTACCCTCCTTCCTGACTAGACTCCTCTTTACCCTCCTTCCTGACCGGGCCCCTCTTTCCGCTCCTTCCTGCCCGGGCCCTTCTTTGCCCTCCTTTCTGACCGGACCCCACTTTACCCTCCTTCCTGACTGGGCCCCTCTTTACCCTCCTTCCAGACCGGGTCCCCTCTTTACCCTCCTTCCTGACCAGACTCCTCTTTACCCTCCTTCCTGACCGGGCCCCTCTTTACCCTTCTTCCTGACTGGGTCCCTCTTTACCCTCCTTCCTGACCGGGTCCCCTCTTTACCCTCCTTCCTGACCGTGTCCCCTCTTTACCCTTCTTCCTGACCGGACCCCTCTTTACCCTCCTTCCTGACCGGGCCCCTCTTTACTCTCCTTCCTGACCGGGCCGTTCTTTACCGTCCTTCCTGACCAGGGCCCCCTTTACCCTCCTTCCTGACCGGGCCCCTCCTTACCCTCCTTCCAGACCGGGCCGGGCTTTACTCTCGTTCCTGACCGGGCCCCCTTTACCCTCCTTCCTGAACGGGCCCCTCTTTACCTTCTTTCATGACCGGGCCCTCTTTACCCTCCTTCCTGACCGGGTCCCCTCTTTACCCTCCTTCCTGACAGGGCCCCTCTTTACCCTCCTTCCAGACCGGGCCGTTCTTTACCCTCCTTCCTGACCGGGCCCCCCTTTACCCTCCTTTCTGACCGTGTCCCCTCTTTACCCTTCTTCCTGACCGGGTCCCTCTTTACCCTCCTTCCTGACCGGTCCCCTCTTTACCCTCCTACCTGACCGTGTCCCCTCTTTACCCTCCTTCCTGACCGTACCCCTGTTAACCCTCCTTCCTGACCGGGCCCCTCTTTAAACTCCTTCCTGACCGGGCCCCTCTTTACCATCCTTCCTGACCGGGCCCCTCTTTACCCTCCTTCCTGACCGGGCCCCTCTTTACCATCCTTCCTGACCTGTCCCCTCTTTACCCTCCTTCCTGACCGGGCCCCTCTTTACACTCCTTCCTGACCGGGCCCCTCTTTCCTCTCCTTCCTGACCGGGCCCTTTTTTACCCTCCTTTCTGACCGGACCCGCCTTTACCCTTCTTCCTGACCGGGCCCCTCTTTACCCTCCTTCCTGACCAGAGCCCCCTTTATCCTCCTTCCTGACCGGGCCCGTCTTTACCCTTCTTCATGACTGGGCCCTTCTTTGCCCTCCTTCCTCACCGGGCCCCTCTTTACCTTCCTTCCTGAACAGAGCCCCCTTTATCCTCCTTCCTGACTGGGCCCCTCTTTACCCTTCTTCATGACCGGGCTCTTCTTTACACTCCTTCCTGTCCGAGCCCCTCTTTACTCTCCTTCCTGACCGGGCCCTTGTTTACCCTCCTTTCTGACCGGACACGCCTTTACCCTTCTTCCTGACCGGGTCCCTCTTTAGACTCCTTCCTGACCGGGCCCCTCTTTACTCTCCTTCCTGACCGGGCCCTTGTTTACCCTCCTTTCTGACCGGACCCGCCTTTACCCTCCTTCCTGACCGGGCCCCTCTTTATCTTCCTTCATGACCGGGCCCCCTTTACCCTCCTTCCTGAAGCGGCCCCGCATTACCCTCCTTCCTGCACGGGCCCCTCTTTACCCTCATTCCTCACAGGGACCCTCTTTACCTTCCTTCATGACTGGGCCCCTCTTTACCCTCATTCCTGACCGGGCCCCTCTTTACCTTCCTTCATGACCGGGCCCCTCTTTACCCTCATCCCTGACCGGGCCCCTCTTTACCTTCCTTTATGACCGGGCCCCCTTTACCCTCCTTCCTGAACGGGGCCCCTCTTTACCTTCCTTCATAACCGGGCCCCCTTTACCCTCCTTCCTGAACGGGCCCCTCTTTACCTTCCTTCCTGACCGGGCCCCTCTTTACCCTCCTTCCTGACCGGGCCCCTCTTTACCTTCCTTCATGACCGGGCCCCCCTTTACCCTCCTTCCTGACCGGGCCCCTCTTTACCCTCCTTCCTGACCAGGGCCCCCTTTACCTTCCTTCCTGACCGGACTCCTCTTTACTCTCCTTCATGACCGGGCCCCCTTTACCCTCCTTCCTGAACGGGCCCCTCTTTACCTTCCTTCATGACCGGGCCCCCTTTACCCTCCTTCCTGAACGGGCCCCTCTTTACCGTCCTTCATGACCGGGCCCCACTTTACCCTCAATCCTGACCGGGCCCCTCTTTACACTCCTTCCTGACCGGGCCCCCTTTACCCTCCTTCCTGAACGGGCCCCTCTTTACCTTCCTTCATGACCGGGCCCCTCTTTACCAACATTCCTGACCGGGCCCCTCTTTACCTTCCTTCAAGACCGGGCCCCTCTTTACCCTCATCCCTGACCGGGCCCCTCTTTACCTTCCTTCATGACCGGGCCCCCTTTACCCTCCTTCCTGAACGGGCCCCTCTTTACTTTCCTTCATGACTGGGCCCCATTTACCCTCCTTCCTGACCGGGCCCTCTTTACCCTCCTTCCTGAATGGGCCCCTCTTTACTTTCCTTCATGACTGGGCCCCATTTACCCTCCTTCCTGAGCAGGCCCCTCTTTACCCTATTTTCTGACCAGGCCCCCTTTAACCTCCTTCCTGACCGGGCCCCCTTTAACCTCCTTCCTGACCGGGCCCCTCTTTACCCTCCTTCCTGACCGGGCCCCGCTTTACCCTCCATCCAGATCCGGTCCCTCTTTACCCTCCTTCCTGACCGTGTCCCCTCTTTACTCTCCTTCCTAACCGGGTCCCCCTTCTTCCTAACTGGGCCCCTCCCTGTTTACCCTCTTTCCTGATGGGCCCCCCATATTTACACTCCTTCCTGAACAGGCCCCCGCTTTACCCATCTTTCTAACTGGGCCCTTCCCAGTTTAACCTCTTTCCTGACCGTGCCCCCCTTAATGGAATCCCTATTAGGGGCAAAGTCCCTGCCTTTTTGTGTCCTGGTTTAACAATGTCTCCCAAAAAAAACAGGAAGGCAAGTGTGGGATTACCCCATCTGTTCCATATCTATCTATCTATCTATCTATCTATCTATCTATCTATCCCATATCTATCTATCCATCTATCCATCCATCCATCTATCTATCTATCTATCTATCTATCTATCTATCTCATATCTATCTATCTATCTATCTATCTATCTATCTATCTATCTATCCATCTATCTATCCATCCATCTATCTATCTATCTATCTCATATCTATTTATCTATCTATCTATCCCATATCTATCTATCTATCTATCTATCTGTCTATCTATCTCATATCTATCTATCTATCTATCTATCTATCTGTCTATCTATCTCATATCTATCTATCTATCTATCACCCATATCTATCTTCACCTTTATTATTTCTATTTTATTTTAAATTTTACACTTTTTCTTTTTAAAAAAATTTTAAAAACAATCTTTAATATTACTTCATTTCCTTTTTTTTCTCTTTATCCTTTTTTTATATCCTCATATCTATCTATCAAACCTTATTTTAAATTCCAAATTTTAATTTTAAAAAACATTTTTCTTCTTTTAGAAAAAAAAAAACAATTTTTTTAATTACCTATCCCTTTTTTCCCTCTAATTTCCACATCGCCTTTTCTTTTTTTATTTTACCCTATCTATCTTTTCTATCTATCCCTATCTATCTATCTATCCATATTATCTACATCCCAATCTATCTATCTTCTATCTATCTATTCTATCTATCCCATACTATCTACCCAAATCTATCTATCTATCCTATTTTACTACTTTTCTTTTCTATCTATCATTTTTCTATCATCTCATACTATTTCCCAATCCCATATCTATCTATCCCCCATTCTATCTCCTACCTATCTATCTATCTTCATTATCTATCTTTTCTACCCCAAAACATTTATCTACTTTTATCAACCCCTATTACAAACCCATTTCTATCTATCATTTACATCTATCACTTCTATCCCTTTACTTCCCCTTACCTTTTTTTTTTCCCCCAAACTCTCTACACTACACCAAATTCAACCCCCCTTTACCATCCCCTATTTTATTACCATCTACTTTATCCCCCCTAATTCGGGCATCACAACTACACCTTTTTTTCTCTGCACTTAATCTGGGTTAAAAAAAGCACCCGAGGGGCAAAGGGGGCAAAAAAGTTTTCACTTTTCAAAACGGGCCCTGGAAATTTCGAGCAACTCTTGGGGCAAAATACAAAGACCAAGAAACCTTTGAATTTTCCCCCAAACCCTCACTACAACCGGGGAAAAATTCCAAAAACCCCTTTATAAACAAAACTAAAAATTTTCCTGTGCGGGCTTACCTTGTTAAAAAAAATAAAAAAAACATTTTTCCCATTATCTTTTATTAAAAGGCCACAGTTTTCGGCTGCCCTTTAGAAATCCGGTTTTAAGGCCCCGGGGTTCACAGGGTTTAGTCTCTTTCTTTTCCTCCGAATTTTAGCCCTTCGGCACTATAGGGAAAACCCCCAGGGGATTCATTTTTGCCACCCCTTAAATTTAACACACTGGTCTGGGGGGTTTTTAACCCCAGGGGGGGGCCCCTGTTTGGACCCCAAAACTACATCCCGGGGGGAGGTTTCCCCCAAATTTCATTTACCCCCCCTTAATTTTTTTAATCCATAACCAGTTAAAATTTTCAACCCCACCCCGGCAAAAAACCCCCATCCAAAAACTCCTTTTTTCAGATATGCGAGGGGGGTTCAACCCCAGGGTGTCATTTACTCCCGCCTCTTCCTCCTTACAAATTAGTAAACAGTGCAAATAAGTAAAAAAAGAAACCTCAATGTGGCTGGCATTGATAAAGGAAAAAAAAACACAGGGTTTGGGTTCCTGAGGGATTTTAACCTAGGACCCTTGTGCCCCGGGGGCAAAAACTTTACCTCTCGCTACTCACAAGCTTACTAACCCGACCTTTCTTTGACTACCGAAAGGAAAGGCTGGTGATGTCACTGCAGGGGCACATGATTTTCAATTCAAAAAAAATCACCACCCCCCTACTGAGCACACAGACTGAAAAGCTGGATCAGGGGGTTATGAAAATTTAGATTGTGGCAAAACCCTCTTTAAGTCAACTGAATAAATTGTCCCCTTTGGTGAATAGGGTTCCAGCTTAAGAAGGGAAATAAGTTTAATTGCTCCCCTTCAACCTCTATAACATCAGACAGCGGAAGGCGATGGGCAGACGTGTCATGCAGGGCAATTAGCCGCTGCCCGTCCTTGATCTCGCCGCCTTCCTCCTCCATTATAACAATGACTTCAGGTCTTTTTTTTTTTTTTTTTTTTCCCGGGTGGTTTTTTTTACAATGGGATACGGCGAGATTTTAAAATCCATCGTCGCCGGCCCGCCCTTCCTTTTCCCCTTTGGGGAAAAAATTTTTATGTGGGTTTAAAAGTGATTCATCAATGGCTTCCAGAGCAAATCCTCCAACCCCCTTTAAGGCCCGGATTTACTGAAAACGTGGCGTGTTCCCGAAGACAAGGCCGCCACGCGGTGTCAAACTCGCGATTTGGGTCTGCTTTTGTTTTTTTTCTGTGACGCTTTTTAATCTTAGTTCTCGTTTTCGTTAGTTGATGGCTGGAACCCTTTTGGCCGAAATGATGCACTTAGGGAGGTTTACGACGGGCGGGTGGGAAAAAAAAGTATTGTGCAAACCGATCATTAGGGAGGGAATAAACATCATATCTAAATGGTTCCCATCCAGGATGCATCTAGGTCACCTTCCGAATCATGGTGGTCGGTATTATAGAGGACACGTATGGGAACAGGTTCTTGGTGATGAGAGAAATTACTTAAAACAGTGTCAGGTTGGAGTACCTGGGGCCCACCAATGGAGTTCATTTCTGGGGCTCACAAAAGGCTGTGATTCTTGGTGCCACCGGGGATTATTTTTAGAGGGACACTTTTTGGAAAAGGTTCTTATTGAGAGAATGGACTTAATACATTTAATTGGGTCCCAACCCCCACAAAGGGGTTTTATTCTAGGGTCCACCATAGTTTTGATTCGGGGCCATCATTTGGGTTTATTATTGGGTCCCACAGGGGTTGAAAATTTTTGCATCCACCAGTGGGTGATTCATGGGGCCCACCATGGGGTTATTTTGGGGCCCACCAGTGGAGTTGATTCTTGGGGCCCACCATGGTTATTCTAGGGTCCCACCAGTGGATTTTATTTTTGAGGCCCACCCGTGGGGTTGGTTCTTGGGGCCCCCCCCAGTGGAGTTGATTTTTGTGGGCCCCCCCCCCAAAGGAGAGACTTTTGGGGGGCCCAAAGTGGGGTTATTTTTTTGGGGCCCAAAAGTGGAGTTGATTCTAGGGTCCACCAGTGGAGTTGTTCTTGGGGCCACCATGGAGTTTATACTTTGGGGTCCCCCCATTTGGAGTTATTCTCTCCTTTGGGGTTGATTCTTGGGGGGCCCCCATGGAGTTGGAGTTTTGGGGCCTACCAGTGGATTGAAAATTTTTGGGGGCCACCATGGATTATTCTTGGTGCCACCGGGATTTGGTTTTCTTGGGGCCCACATTTGGGTTGATTTTTGGGGCCACCACGGGATGATCCTTGGGCCCAAAAGTGGGGAGTTATTTTGGGGGCTCCCATGGGGGGTTGTCTTGGGGCCACCATGGGGTTTTTACTTGGGCCCACCAGTACAGTTGATTCTTGGGGGTACCCGTGGCTATTTTTTGGGCCACCATGGGAAATGATTCTTGGGACCACACCATGGGGTTTATTCTTGGACCCCCCAAATTTAATTAAACTTGGGGACCCACCAGTGGGGGTTTTATTTTGGGGCCAAACCGTGAGATGTTCTAGAAACCCACTAGTGGAGTTGATTTTTCGGGCCAACCGGTGGAGTTGATTCAGAGGAACTTTTTGGAAATTCTTGGAGTTGATGAAAGTGTTTTAATACAGTGCAGACTGTTTTGCCCCAAGTTTCCAGCGTGGAGTTGTTTCTTGGGGCCCACCAGTGGAATTGATTCTTAAAGTGCAAAAGTGATGAACAGTAGCTGTAGAGTGGGCTCTGTCTCTTGCTTCACTCACCTACCTAGATTATGGTATATTTCATCTTCAGGTGTCCTGAAAAAAGATCAACTATTGATGTTCAACACCTGACACCCTTAAGCCAAATTTTGTCTCTAACCCCAGCGCTTACCATAACCCTTACCTAAAGTTTGGATTATGGTTGTTTAAGGGGTTAACTTACCAGTCTGGCAACATAATGCGTTGCAGCCTAACTTCCAGTCCGACGTCCCATCCAACATGCTTTTACATCAACATAGGCCCAATGTTATAAAAACTGGAAGTAATGTCCAACATCACATCTGACATAACTTCTGGTTATCCTAACATTGGGCTTATATTAAAGTAAAAGGAGGGACATGGGATGGTTACAATAACTTATGGTTGGTTTTCTGTCAATTTTATTCAAAACGGATTTGGGACACCTGAACCCAAAAACTTTGATTTGGGTCGAAATCTAACTTGAATTTGTAGTTCAACACTAGTCAAGAGCTTTATCCATTGTTCGGTCTAGAAAGCCAAGGGGACAACTAGAAGAATAAAACCTCCTTGGGTGGTTGGAATGTCCCAGAGATGGAATGGTTTTGGTATGTGCAGTAGTGGAACTACCACCATAGCAGTTGTAGCGGCCGTCCTGCTGCCCCAGGGGGGCCATCCCTGCCCGACAGTGAAGAATACGTCTAAAAGCCCAGACTGTTACCTCTGGATGGGAAGGTCCATGGATATTGGTTCCTTTCCATTCTAAAAATATCAGTCTGCAGCCACTCCAGAAGGGGACCATCACATTAAAGGGTAACCAAGGCAGAGCAATAGTGAAAAGGGGTTAGTGTCAGCCTTTGGGTGACTAAAACCACAGCTGGCTGACACCAAACCCCAAACAATGTATAATGGTGCCGCACTCCGTTCTAGACTGACACCAAACCCCAGCTCTATTAATGGAAAGGCGTCTGTCAAGCACCTTCTTTACGATGACAGTACTAAACTTCATCCCTTGCATCACCTGAAGATCATGGCCGCAGCAATTCAGGCTGCACAACATGATTCTGAGGGTACAGGTCATAGTCGTAACAATCTCTAGGAGGTTTGTCCTTTGTCTCCCCAAAGATTGTGCTTATATGCTATGGCCTGTACCCCCTAGGAGACTGTGCCTGTAAGCTATGGCCTGTACACGTTCTCCTTCTTTTCCCCCTACCATTGTGTTATGTGGCCTAGTGCCTAGTGCCAACCCAAAATACAGCCCCCATCTATCACCCCATAACCTCCGCCTATCACCTCCTGGCGAGTTTGTAAAGAGGTGGGGAACAGGTTTGAAGGTGTTGGAAGAGTGAGGGGTTTGAGATATTTGTGTGGTAAATTCTGCAGAGACGAGTTGTGGCCGGGTGAAGTCCTTATGGTGGTCTAGGGCGAAGGAAGAAATAAAAGGGAAGAAAACAACTCCAGTCAGAGAAGAAGTCATTTGTGAGTTACTGGATGTAACTATACTGTAGTTATGTCTGCTGAGCCTGTGTACACGGTGTCTACCACTATATGGTCACTGTATGGTGGTTATATACAGTCTGCAGAGCCTGTGTACACTGATGCCTACCAGTATATGGTCACTGTATGGAGGTAATATACAGTCTGCAGAGCCTGTGTACACTGGTGTCTCCCACTCTATGGAGGTAATATACAGTCTGCAGAGCCTGCGTACACTGATGCCTACCACTATATGGTCACTGTATGGAGGTAATATACAGTCTGCAGAGGCTGTGTACACTAGTATCTACCACTATATGGTCACTGTATGGAGGTAATATACAGTCTACAGAGCCTGTGTACACTGGTGTCTCCCACTATATGGAGGTAATATACAGTCTGCAGAGTCTGTGTACACTGATGCCTACCACTACATGGTCACTGTATGGAGGTAATATACAGTCTGCAGAGCCTGTGTACACTGGTAGCTACCATTATATGGTCACTGTATGGGGGTAATATACAGTCTGCAGAGCCTGTGTACACTGGTGTCTACCACTATATGGTCACTGTATGGAGGTAATATACAGTCTGCAGAGCCTGTGTACACTGGTGTCTCCCACTATATGGAGGTAATATACAGTCTGCAGAGCCTGTGTACACTGATGCCTACCACTACATGGTCACTGTATGGAGGTAATATACAGTCTGCAGAGCCTGTGTACACTGATGCCTACCACTATATGGTCACTGTATGGAGGTAATATACAGTCTGCAGAGCCTGTCTGCACTGATATCTACCACTATATGGTCACTGTATGGAGATAATATACAGTCTGTAGAGCCTGTGTACACTGATGCCTACCAGTATATGGTCACTGTATGGTGGTAATATACAGTCTGCAGAGCCTGTGTACACTGGTGTCTACCACTATATGGTCACTGTATGGAGGTAATATACAGTCTGTAGAGCCTGTGTACACTGATATCTACCACTATATGGTCACTGTATGGAGGTAATATACAGTCTGCAGAGTCTGTGTACACTGATGCCTACCAATAGATGGTCACGGTATGGAGGTAATATACAGTCTACAGAGCCTGTATACACTGGTATGTACCACTATATGGTCACTGTATGGAGGTAATATACAGTCTGCAGAGCCTGTGTACACTGATATCTACCACTATATGGTCACTGTATGGAGGTAATATACACTCTGCAGAGCCTATGTACACTGTTGTCTACCACTATATGGTCACTGTATGGAGGTTATATACAGTCTTCAGAGCCTGTGTACACTGGTGTCTACCACTATATGGTCACTGTATTGTGGTAATATACAGTCTGCAGAGCCTGTGTACACTGGTGTCTACCACTATGTGGTCACTGTATGGAGGTAATATACAGTCTGCAGAGCCTGTGTACACTGGTACCTACCACTATATGGTCACTGTATGGAGGTAATATACAGTCTGCAGAGCCTGTGTACACTGGTGTCTACCACTATATGGTCACTGTATGGTGGTTATATACAGTCTGCAGAGCCTGTGTACACTGGTGTCTATCCTTATATAGCCTGCTATGATGTCTCCCATACACTGAAAAAACTTTGAGACTCTCAGTTCACATATTTTGATCAAAAGATGTTTAAACTGCCCACGACTTTCAACGTGATCTCAGGTCGGGTGGTGCTACTCTCTTTACCTCTCCATCGAGCCAATCAGGCCTCTCACTGGGTCAACCGACCTCCATTATTCAGAGACAAAAAATAAAAAAAATAAAAAACACCCAACCTGCAAGCTGCCCTTCTTATGACAGCCTGTGAGAGTGGGCGGGGACATTGAGAGGTAAAGGTAGTTTTTTATTTTTTCTCTCTGAATAATGGAGGTCGGTTGACCCAGTGAGAGGCCTGATTGGCTCGATTGAGAGGTAAAGAGAGTAGGACCACCCGACCTGAGATCACGTTGAAAGTCGTGGGCAGCTTAAACATCTTTTGATCAAAATATGTGAACCGAGAATCTCAAAGTTTTTTCATGTATGATAGATAGCATAAATGCTTCTTTAGGGATTTCCACGTAATGTATTGCCCTTTTTGCAGAAATGTGCCGCTGGCGGCGGTCTGTGTGTGTACATGTATAATTACATGTGTGCCGCAGCCCTGCCAGTGGCCCCAGGTTTGCATACGTTTTTTTCTGAAATGTTTTTGTGTGCAGAAACATAAAGTTATACTTGTTGTACATTGATTTTAACCTATATGGAAAGGAAGGGTGCTTCCATTTTGGGTTTCTGTCCCCGCCCACTCTCACAGGCTGTCATAAGAAGGGCAGCTTGCAGGTTGGGTGTTTTTTTATTTTTTCTCTCTGAATAATGGAGGTCGGTGACCCAGCGGGAGGCCTGATTGGCTCGATTGAGAGGTAAAGATAGCATAGGACTGCCCGATTTTGAGATCACGTTGAAAGTCGTGGGCAGCTTAAACATCTTTTGATCAAAATATGTGAACTGAGAGTCTCAAAGTTTTTCCCATACACTGCACACACAAAAGAGGAGATCCTGCCCCTATATCTCTACAGCAGCATAGAGGAAATTATAGAGCAAGACTGAGCCCCCTGTAGTAGCCAGTCACATATACATGCCCCCTGTAGTAGCTTGTCACATATACATGCCCTCTGTAGTAGCCAGTCACATTTACAGCCCCGTGTAGTAGCCAGTCCCATATGCATGTCCCCTGTAGTAACTTATCACATATACATGCCCCCTGTAGTAGCCAGTCACATATACATGCCCCCTGTAGTAGCCAGTCACATATACATGCCACCTGTAGTAGTCAGTCACATATACAGCCCCCTGTAGTAACCAGTCACATATACAGCCCCCTGTAGTAGCCAGTCTCATATACAGCCCCCTGTAGTAGCCAGTCACATATACATGCCCTTGCAGTGGCCAGTCACATATACATGCCCCCTGTAGTAGCCAGTCACATATACATGCCCCCTGTAGTAGCCAGCCACATAGACATACCTCCTGTGGTAGCCAGTCACATATGCATGTCCCCTGTAGTGGCCAGTCACATATACATGCCCCCTGTAGTAGCCAGTCACATATACATGCCCCCTGTAGTAGCCAGTCACATATACATGCCCCCTGTAGTAGCCAGTCACATATACATGCCCCCTGTAGTAGTCAGTCACATATACATGCCACCCTATAGTAGTCAGTCACATATACATGCCCCCTGTAGTAGTCAGTCACATATATATGCCCCCTTTAGTAGTCAGTCACATATGCATGCCCCCTGTAGTAGTTAGCCACATATACATGCCCCCTTTAGTAGCCAGTCACATAAAAAAGTCAGATAAACGCCATACTGGTATCAAGAAAAACCAAACCTTGCCCTACAAAATAAATGAACCATTGCACAGTTCTCCTGGAGGAAAAATCAGAAAATGGTGAGGCAAAGAAATAAAAGAAAAATATGTATTTTTCTAAAATTTGTAAAACATAAGAAAAAAATATAAAAAAAATTGGCATCATCGGAATCTTTCTGACCTGCAAAATAAAGATAATTTCTCATTTTTTTTTGCCTGATCAACTTTGTGAAAGCGCCCGCTCACAAAAAAATAAATTATTGCACAACTGTGTTTTTCCCCAATTCCACCCCACAAAGAATTTTTTTTTTGCCCCTCAAAACATTCTGTCTTGAATTGTACTATTAAAAAGTTAACTCTTAAAGGGGTTTTGCCACGACGTAAAATTGACGTGGGAAGTTTGAAAATTAAATAATAAACATTTTCACCCTTCATCATTATTAAAAATTCTGCACCGTTTTTGTTTTAGCTGCTCCTTTAGTGATCCATTGTTTACAGCTCATCTCCAGGGAATACGACCAGGGCTGAGAGCTCCTCACTCCTGGCCGCACATGCTCAGACATCACCTCTCCTCTCAGGCAGCTACCGAGTGTTCAAACCCCATAAGCTGTCACTCTGATCCTGTCCTCTGTGCTCCTTAGTAATTAGTGAAACAGAGCAAATTAAAAAAAGAAACCTCAGTGATAAAGACGAAAAAAAAAATCCCTGCAGGGATTTGAACCTAGGACCCTTGTGCCTGGAGGCAAAAACTTTACCTCTCAGTTACTCACAATGCTTTATACATATAACACGCACATTATTTCACTTAGAGTAGAGGAAAGCCTGTATGCAATGCCGGCGCTCGGCTGGTGTCACATGATAGGTCGATTCAAACAAATCACACACAGGACCTCATCTGAGCTACACAGAGCTGAAGAGAGCTTGGAATAGCAGGAGGGATAAATGAGATCGTGGGACAAAAATGGGAAGGGGGGGGTGTATAAAAATCAAAACACTTTTAATACAAAAAATAAGAGTCCTCTGACTAATGGATTTATCTGACTAGGACAATAAAACCGTTATGTCACTTAGGTGCGCAGGAGGAAAAAAATTAAAAAAAAGAGAGTCTGGTCACTGAAAGGGTTAAAAGGAAACTCACGCTCCAAAAAGTGTGAATATGTTTGTTCTCTTTGATTACGTGTTGCTGATGTATTCATTGGACAGCCGGAAAGTCCATCTGGGGTCCATTAATCTATGTGCGTATGTGAATACGTTCCTTGCGAGGCCTGGCCTATAGCAAGACGCATGCTAGGCCAATTTTGTGTTTAATGCATTGAAGATTGCGAATCGAAATTCATTCTCCTTGGTTATCGGGGGTCCAGAAACGATTGGTCTAGACAGTCTGCTAAATGCGAGAGACCAGCGAGCTGGAAATGGCGTGAAACACCTCAGATCATCTGAGATATGAGGCAAAATTAACAAAGGACCTAAAATCTGCGGACATCTATGTGCTACGGACGTTTTACACAAAAATAAAAAAATTTTGCTGTGCTTCATCATCATTGCAGAATCAGTTCGTGTATGTTGGCATATATTTGTCAGGAATTTTCACATCATTTAGCTCAGAGAATCCGCGTGGTTAAATTTTAGCAGCTAATATCGGGTTAGAAGCTAGCATGTCCTACATAACGAGTTGAATGAAGTACGTTAGACCTGAGACAAGATCTTTGGCCGCGTAAAATTTTTTTGATTCGTATGGACATTGGCAATGCTGTGCTCTGCATACAGGGAAGGTAGGTGAATGGAGATATCAAGTGAAAGCTTCAGAAACATTTATTTTAAAAACTTATCTATTTTTAATACAGTATTGTCTCTCTAAATGAAGCCAGGAATATATCTACTATATAAAACTGCCCCATATGTAATACACGGAATATAACTACGTTATAATAACTGTCCCGCTTATGTAGCAAGTAATATAACTACTATATTATTACTGCTACTCACTAAGAGGAGTGTAGCAAGAATTATCAACTTACTAATTAGATATTTGCTCCGCTATAAACAAGATAGAGACTTAACTATAACACTGCCCCCACATTGTACAAGAAATATAACTACTACTAATACTGCTCCTAATGTACAAGAATATAACTACTATAAAAACGAAACTGGCCCCTTATGTACAATACGTTAGGAATATAACTACTTGACAATACTGCTCTATGTACAAGAAATATAACTAACTATAATACTGAGCCCTGCTATCGTACGAAGAATATCAATCTACCCTATAATACTGCTCCGCCTATGTACGACTAGAATATAAACTACTATAATTACGGCCCCTTATGTACAAGAATTAATAACTACTAAACCATACTGCCCTCCTATGTGAGCAAGAATATACCTACTATCATTAATACTGCTGCCCTATGTACAAAGAATGAAACTTAGCATATAATACAGCCTCCCTAATGTACGAAAGGGAAAATAACTACTATAAATACTGCCTGCCGTCGTCATGTACAAGAATTAACTAACTATACAATACGCGGCTCATCTAAGGTACAACCTAGAATATAGAATACTTAGCTATAATACAGCCCTCCTACTTATGTAATACAAATATACATCTACTAAAGTAATTATCTGCTCTTTGCCTTATGTAGCATCAGACTTTACTATCTACTTAATAGTATTTCACTAGGCCGAAGCTATGATACAGGGACAGAATATAATCTACATAATATTCTGTCCCGCTATGTAGCTACTAAGAATATAACTACTATAACTACATGGCGCCTATGTACATTAAGAAATATAACTTACTATTGAAACTGTCATTTATTAGCAAAATATAACACTATTAATACTGCCCTTTCTATGTACAAGGAATATTAACTACTATAATACTGCCACTTTATGTACAAGTAATATAAGCTACTGATGAATTCCTGATACTGTCCTCGTTTATGTGAGCGAAGAATATAACTATCTATAATACTGGCGCTCGTATGTAACATTAGAATAGTAACTTACTTATAATACTGCTCTTATGTTAGCAAGAATATTAATCTAACTATAATATTGCTCCTCGAATTGTACAACCTAAGATATAACTACTAAATACATATCTGCAGCACTCCTATGTACATTAGAAAATATAACTACTATATATAACGTGCTGATCGCTATTAGTACTACAAGAAATATATACTACAATATACATTAGCTGCTCCCTGATTAACACGTAACGAATAAAACTACTATATATACTAGCCTCGGTTAATTACCTATGTACAAGAATATAACTACTAAAAAATACTCCGCTACTATGTAAACAACGAGGGAATTAGTAACTAATAATATTGAGAATACTGGCCCTTCAATTTCGAATCCACTCTACTTGTACAAGAGATATAACTACTATAATACAAGCCAAGGTGTCCTAATGAACAGCAGATATATCTTACCTATAATACTGCCCCTATGTACAATATCCAGGAATAGAACTTACGTATTATCATACTGCCTCCTATGTAGCAAAGAATTTATATACTACTATATATGAGGCTGCCCCTATTTATATAACAAAGAATATACTACTTACTATAATATACTGCCATCTAGTGTACAAGAGATTAAAGACTACATATAATACATGCTCCCTATGTTACAATTAATATTACTACTTATATATAACTGCTGTCTTATGTAAGCAAGAATATAACATAACTATAATACTGGCTCCCTCCCTATGTACACGAACAATAAACTACTATAATACTTGCCTGTCCTATGTACAAGAATTAAACTACTATAATACAGCCCATATATACACAGAAATATAAACTACTTATAATACTATGGCTCCTATGAGTACAAGAATACAACTACTATACATACTTGCCGACTTCCTATATGTTTTACAAGAATATAACTACTGATAACATACTGCTCTCCTATGTACAAAGAAGTATAACGTAACTATAATACTGCCAATCTCTGGAGCCGCTCATGTATCATCAGGACTATAACTCTATAATACAGGCCGCCTAAGTACATTGAGACCGATAAAGCGTACATGATAATACTGTCCTGAATCCTATGTACTAAGAATAATAACTAGCTATAATACCTTGGCTGTCCGTATGTACACCAGAATACAACTACATATAATTAGCTCCGTGCCGACCTTATGGTACAAAAGGAATATATAACTATCTATACATACTCAGTCTGGTCCCTATATGTACAAGATGATAACTACTATAATACTACGCCGGCCTTATGTTACACAGGAATATAACTACTATAAATCACGTACGTCTATGTACACAAGTATATAAACATACTATTATTACATGCGCGGTGTCTATGTTCATAGAATTTGATATGTACTAGCTAAATTTACTGTGCTCTTATGTAGCGAGCAGAATATAAACTCTATTAATGACATCTGCCCGGCCTATGTCACAAGAATATAAAACTACTATAATACTGCTCGTCATCTTGGATAGAGTAGCAAGTAATATAACTAGGGTAATAATACTGACCCTATGTACAAGTAATTTAACTACATGATATTATACTGACTCTATTGTATCACCAGCAAAAATAGACATACTATAAATACTTGGGGCTGCTGATTTGTACAAGAATATAACTACTATATTTATTAGCTTCCTAAAATTGTTACACGAATATAACTACGGGTTAGTCACACTAGCATTATAATACGTGCACTCTGCTATAGTAAGCGATCCAACAGAATATAACTACTATAATACATGCGTCTTATGTACATTCAGAATATAAAGCTACTATATATGAACTGGCATCCAATAGTAATAATTGTTAGAGAAGTATTAACTTACTATAATACTGCCCCTGATGTACAGCAGCAAATAGTAACTACTTATACCATACTGCCTGTCTATGTAGGCACAAGAATATAACTGCTATAATACTTATGCTCCTATGTAAAGCATAGAACTACTCATATTTACTGCTCCTGATGTACAAAAATATAACTAGCTATAATACTAGCCCTCTCTATGTACGAAAGAGCTAAATAATTTACATATTATAATACAGTGCCTCCCTTATGTAGCAAGAATTATAAGCTATGCTATAAATAACTGGGGCCTTAAATCCCTTATAGTACACAACAGAAATAACTAGCATATAATACTAGCCTCTTATGGTATGGTAGAAAAAAAATAGGGGGGGGGGGGGCAACAGAATATAACTACTATATAATAACTGCGCATCCTATTGTACACAGAGATTATAACTACTATAAATACTGCTCCTATGTACGATAATGTTAAAGAATAATAACTACTCTATAATACCTGCCCGCCTATGTACAAGACTTACACGAACGTATAAGGCAGAGCAATCGTAAAATGATACTATTGATAAACTGTAAGTCAGTTAGGTGCACAACCATGGAAAAGGGGCAATATAATACATCTAACACAAATATCAGTGGACACACTAAAATAGACTAATAAGTAAACCTTCAAGGTATATAGGAATCTTTGGAGAATCGCATACTGCTTAATGAAGAATAATGAGTGAAACCTGGATCTCTTAGATTTACAGTGATTTGATGTCAAAAGATAGGTTATGTAGCTCACCTCATCCAAAAACTAAACAAAACGTCAAGGGATCCCAGATGCAGGTTGAGATCCGCTAACACTGAAAACATGTTACCTCAACTAGGTGTCAATCCAGACTGCAACTTCAAAGGGGAATGGTAGGGAACTTATGCAATTGAGATGTATTTCCTAGGCACAGGTTATTAAAAGAGGACGGCAGAGTGCGAGCAGAGCCTCGAAATAAATGAGATTAGCGCATATGTCTCAATATAGACTACAAAACGTAATAAAAAGAGCTTTGCACATCCTAAAATATACTTGAAAAACGCAAACATCAGGTGCACACTGTAACGAGCAGATAGGCATAACATTCTAACAGAATGGGGTTTGGGGTGGTGGGGGGGGGGGGGGGGGGGGGGGGGGGGGGGGGGGGGGGGACAAAATAGTCAAGTGGCGACACACAGTGTGCACTGATATTTTGTGTTATGATTTATGTACAGAGACTAATAACTTAACTATAATAGCCTGCTGTACCCATCAGGGTGAATCTACTGCTAACATGTCTCTTAGTATAGTCATATATGAGTTCTCTTCTGGCTGTGTCTCAGGGCTGTTATAGACTCTTAGTCAACTGCCACTGTACGGTCCTTCTAAGGTTTTTGGGTCACTGAATGTTGTGCAGAGTTTCGGTCAGCTTTAAGGCCTATCTGGGGAGAATCGTCGTGTGGTTATCTCGTCCGTTTGCAGGCGAGTCTTTTAATAGCTTGAAATAATCATCCTGAAAAAACCTGAGACTTTAAGAGGAATCTATAGTAATGTTGAAATGTTAATTTCCTTGAGATTTAGATAACTGATCCGCTGCTTCTGGGTGTCCGTGAGGGACGAGGCTATTTCAGGGGCATTCAAGATGTAAAGGCTTGCAATGCTTTATTCTCTAGCAGGGGAGATACAAACATTGAGTGACTCGGTCAGCTTTATAAAGTCCTTCAATGAGGTTTCCTCGGCATCTTTCTAAGATTTATGACTGTTGGCACATTACGTTGAACAACATAACAGATCACTGGCCAGATTTGTCTTTGACTTTGGCACTACAGCTAAAGGCTAGCCAATGGCGTGCCTTAATATGGTTTTTAGCCACGAAGGCATTTTCCATCGCCGACGGGTATATGAAGGTCTTTCAGCTAGTCAGTTGCTTCCAAGGAGGGAGGCGTGTGTGATTTGCTTGAACTGCAGATCATGTTAAACAGCAATTAACATTCACGCAATGTCCTTTGCCCCATCGTCAGCGTCCATCGCTGCTTCCATATGGGCAGCATCTATGGTCAGTTGGCCATCAGGGGCCTCTGCCGACAAGTATGAGGCCCCAGGTGGTGTATGCATGTCCGCTATGGGAATACAAGAACATAACCTAGAATCCGCCTTGGTTGGCTTTTCTATTTAACTGTTGCATGTTTTTAGGGATGTGCCCAAACAAAAAAAAGAGAACGCAGGCGGAACGAGTATTCACGGGGAGAAAGTTTAATAATAAAAACAGCACTCTCACATGCACATCTCATTTGTAATTATTAACTCAGCTGCATGTGTGGATTCAATTATAGGGAAGACCACGTGTAAAATTGTCACGTCGACTCATTAATCAAGCAATACAAAATGTAGACTATGGTAATGCTAGTATACATAAGCCTACTTCCAGCGCGAATTTTTTTTAAATAAAAAACATCGCGGCGTGTGGACCCGCAAAATTCACCGTTACAGGGCCAATAGTAACAATACATTAAGAGAAACAGATTCACGAATTGTCATAAGCAAAACTTACTATGAGAGAAAGCTTATTGGATCTACAAAATATTACTATAAATTTCCATTTATGGGAAATTAAATGAGATCCAAGATTGAGCTTTGGGAGTAATAAAGATATCAGAACAAAACGAAAGAATACATATGGACACAAAAAATACAAAATAGAAAAATAAAAATATATCTCTCCTGAGGTATCAATATAGCTGTTTTCACCGTGTTATAATATATATGCTTTTTTAAAATACAAATATATCACTGCTTATATTATATAATCATTATATAAAAAAAAGAAAAAAAATTCTTGAGCAATATATTTACAAAGATAACAGTATCAACCTATGATGATTGAATAAAGATTAATTTTATTAGAGTAAAAATTATTACGAATGAATATTTTCATATAGGTAAATAATTGTTAATCTATCTTTAAACGGCACATCTAGGAGAGTCAGTCACCTTAGGTTATCTAGACTCTAGACTAATCAACACCAAAGGACTGCCATTCTAGATGTGGGTATTATATAATTAACAATAATATTACCTTATAAATATTAGTCTAGATTCTAGAGCAATAGTAACATTCAGAGGGTTATAAGGGAATATGTCGGCAATTTTTTTTTTTTACCTTATTAAAGCAAGCGCGTCCTGATTGATCCCATTATTCTCTAATTTCCACTTTCATCTTTTATTTATTTCTCTGATTGTAGATTTTCTCTATATAAGACTGTGGGAAGACCGTTCTTTGCTTGCACTGACTTAACAGGCAGGTCAGAGAGATGCTTTACAGCATGCATCATGCCGTCATCCACCAGATTCTTAAGACATTTCATGTCGCGCATAATAAGACTTGTATAGTGCATAGTGTTGTCACTGTGAAGGAAGGGGGGAGTGGAGCTGTGACATTCTCCTGCATTAGTGACTCGTGGTGGATCCATTGTGTTATCTGTACACCAATGTGTCTCCTTTCAGTTTGATCCACTCTTTGTGCTGGAAAAATCAAGCGACAACTTGAAGAATTACTTGCTCCTATGCAAACGAGTAAAGGTGTCCAGATGATATTATGGAGCCCAGTGGCCAAAGTGAAACTGCATTGGACCTTAGATTATTAAATAAATATTGGAAAGTGATCTGGAAAATTAAAAAAAAAAAAAATAAATCCTACAAAATGTGTTTAACATAAAAATGTGAGTTAAACAAGAAGTCATTTTTTTGATGACACATTCCCTTTAACAATTAACCTCGCTTTCAAATTGCCATGATATATAAGATGGCCGCTGTGAAGATTTCAGTATACATTGCCTGAAGAGAACTGTGAAACGCGTTGTTTTAACTTTAATAAATCAGTATTTATCAGTAAGTATTGGAAGTTACATTACCTATATCTTTGGGATAAGCGCCATATGAACCTCCTCTAAGGATATTGTGAGAACACTACCTTCTTTTAAAACAAACTTGTTTCCGTGGTCGTTTATGACTGTGTGTCCAGAGGATCCGTGCTGCTGTTCTCCCGGACTGTGAAGGATTTGCGAGAGCTCCTTCTCCCGAAACGCTTAATGAGCTGTACCATTTCTTGTACAGCTCAAAAAGGTGAGCAAGTGTACCTGTATAAACCTTGTAACCACATAACATCGGTAACGCACATTGCGCTGTCTTTATCCGCCTTCTCTGAGGTGTGTATTCATCTCAAAGCCGACTGATACTAAGGAGTACAGAGGACGGGAGTAGAGTGACAGCACCTGGGGTTGAACACTCGCTCAGCAGTGAGTGTGTTGGGGATTACTAAGGAGTACAGAGGATGGGAGTAGAATGACAGCACTTGGGGTTGAAACACTCGCTCAGCAGTGCATGTGTGTGATTACTAAGGTGTACAGAGGACGGGAGTAGAATGATAGCACCTGGGGTTGAACACTCACTCAGCAGTGAGTGTGTGTGATTACTAAGGAGAACAGAGGATGGGAGGAGAATGACAGCCCTGGGGTTGAACATTCGCCTCAGCAGTGAGTGTGTGTGATTTACTAAGGAGTACAGAGGATGGGAGGAGAATGACAGCACCTGGGTTGAAACATTCGCTCAGCAGTGAGTATGGTGATTACTAAGGAGTAGAGGACAGGAGTAGAATGACAGCACCTGGGGTTGAACACTCGCTCAGCAGTGAGTGTGTGTGATTAACTAAGGAGTACAGAGGAAGGAGTAAGAATGACAGTTCCTGGGTTTGAACACTCGTTCAAGCAGTGAGGTGTGTGATTACTTTAAAGGAGTACAGAGGATGAGAGTAGAAGACAGCACCTGGGGTTGAACACTTTGGCTCAGCAGTTAGTGTGTGTGATTACTAAGGAGTACAGAGGACAGGAGTAGAATGACAGCCACCTGGGGTTGAACACCTGCTCCAGCAGTGAGTGTGTGTGATTACTAACGAGTACAGAGGGGGCAAGGGGTAGAATGACAGCACCTGGGTTGAACACTTGCTCAGCAGTGAGTTGTGTGATTACTTAAGGAGAACAGAGGATGAGAGTAGAAAAGGGCAGCACCTGGGGGTTAAACACCGCTTGCAGTCAAGTGTATGTGAATTTCTAAGGAGTACAGAGGAAGGGAATAGAATGACAGCACCTGGGGTTGAAACACTCGCTCAGCAGTGAGTGTGTGATTAACTAAGGAGTACAGAGCAAAGGGAGCAGAATTTACAGCACCTGGGGTTGAAAAATTCGCTCAGGCAGTGAGTGTGTATGATTACTAAGGAGCACAGAGGACGGGAGTAAGAATGAACAGCACCTGGGGTTGAAACTCCGCTAGCAGTGAGTGTATGTGATTACTAAGGAGTACAGAGCACGGGAGCAGAATGACAGCACCTGGGGTTGAACATTCGCCCCAGCATTGATGTGTATGATTACTAAAGAGTACAGAGGACAGGAGTAGATTGACAGCACCTGGGATTGAACAATCGCTCAGCAGTGAGTGTGTGTGATTACTAAGGGAGTACACAGGATGGGAGTAGAATGACAGCACCTGGGGTTGAACCACTCCGCTCAGCAGTGAGTGTGTGTGATTTACTAAGGAGTACAGAGGAAAGGGGGTAGAATGACAGCACCTGGGGTTGAACACTCGCTCAGCAGTGAGTGTGTGTGAATTACTAACGAGTACAGAGGATGGGAGTAGAATGACAGCACCCGGGGTTGAACACTCGCTTCAGCAGGTAGTGTGTGATTTATCAAAAAGTACAGAGGATGGGAGTAGAAATGACAGCTCCTGGGTTGAACACTTGCTCAGCAGTTTAGTGTGTGTGAAATTTCTAAAAGGGTACAGAGGACAGGAGTAGAATGACAGCACCTGGGGTTTAAAACACTTGCTCAGCAGTGAGTGTGTGTGATTACTAAGGAGTACAGAGGAAAGGGAATAGAATGACAGCACCTAGGGGCCCGAACACTTTGCCTCAGCAGTGAGTGTGTGTGATTACTAAGGAGTATAGAGGACGGGAATAGATTTACAGCACCTGGGGTGAACACTTGCTCAGCAAGGGGAGTGTGTGTGATTACTACAGAGTACAAAGGATGAGAGTAGAATGACAGCACCTGGGGTTGAACACTCGCTCATCAGTGAGTGTGTGTGATTACTACAGAGTACAAAGGATGAGAGTAGAATGACAGCACCTGGGGTTGAACACTTGCTCAGCAGTGAGTGTGTGTGATTACTACAGAGTACAAAGGATGAGAGTAGAATGACAGCACCTGGGGGTTTAACACTCGCAAACATCAGTGAGTGTGTGTGATTTATACAGAGTACTCAGGATGAGAGTAGAATGAAAGCACCTGGGGTTGAACACTTGCTCAGCTGTGAGTGTGTGTGATTACTATGCAGGGAAGATACTGACAGTAGTTGCCTGAGAGAAGGTGATATCTGAGCATGTGCAGCCAGGAGTGAGGAGCTCTCAATGGTCGTATCCCCTGGAGATGAGCTGTAAACAATGCATCACTAAGGGAGCAGCTAAAACAAAAATAATGCAGAATTTTTAATAATGATGAAGGGGGAAAATGTTTATTATTAAATTTGAAATCTTCACACATCAACTATTTACCAGTGACTAGAGGGCAATGAACCACTGGGCACCAGGAACTACAGTCCTTAATTATTTGTCACCAAAAAGAATGGTTTTCTAGGTTTTGCGCTCCTGAACTATAGAACTGGAAATTTTTTAGAAATCTATTAGACACCCAGAAATGTGTCAAAAAAATTAGACTCCAGTATTTAAAAAGTGGTCCCTCAAGTCACAGAGGCCTCAAGGTACGATATTTTCTCAGTGTAGTGCGGTGCTACATGTCCTGTACTGCTCTTACATGTATTTTGTGAGGTGCTTGCAGTGATGGGGGGATCTATAGCTCCTTCTTACAGTTTCAGTGCTGTAATACATGTCCCGTAATGCTCTTACATGTATTTTGTGAGTTGTATGCGTGATTGGGGGTCTATAGCACCTCTCTACAGTACAGTGCGGTACTACTGTCCTGTACTGCTCTTTCATGGTATTAGTGAGGTGCATGCAGTTTACTGGCGGTCCCATAGCACCTCTCTACAGTACAGTGCAGTACTACATGTCCTGTACTGCTCTTACATGTATTAGTGAGGTGCATGCAGTGATTGGAGGTCTATAGTTTCCTCTCTACAGTACGTGTGGGGACTACATGTCCTGTACAGCTCTTACAAAGTATTAGTGAGGTGCATGCAGTGATTTTGGGGGTCTATAGTGCCTCTACACAACAGTCAGCAGGTACTACATGTCCTGTATGCCTTATAATGTATTAGTGAGGTGCATGCAGTGATTGGTTGTCTATAGCGCCTCTCTTCAGTACAAGTGCCCCGGTCTACATGTCCTGTACTGCTCTTACATGTTTAGTGAGGTTGCTTGCAGTGATGGGCGATCTATTAGCGGCTCTCTACAGTACTGTGCGGTATACATGTCCTGTAACTGCTCTTACATGTATTAGTGAGGTGCATGCAGTGATTGGAGGTCTATAGTGCCTCTCTACAGTTACAGTGCGGTACTACATGTCCTGTACTGCTTTACATGTATTAGTGAGGTGCATGCAGTGATTGGTTGTCTATAGCGCCTCTCTTCAGTACAGTGCGGTACTACATGTCCTGTACTGCTCTTACATGTATTAGTGAGGTGCTTGCAGTGATGGGCGATCTATAGAGCCTCTCTACAGTACAGTGCGGTACTACATGTCCTGTACAGCTCTTACATGTATTAGTGAGGTGCTTGCAGTGATGGGCGATCTATAGCGGCTCTCTTTCAGTACAGTGCTGTATACATGTCCCGTACTGCTCTTACATGTAATTAGTGAGTTGTATGCAAATGATGGGGGTCTTAGCACCTCTCTACAGTACAGTGCGGTACTACATGTCCTGTACTGCTCTTACATGTATTAGTGAGGTGCATGCAGTGAATGGGAGGCTATAGCACCTCGCTACAGTACAGTGCGTACTACATGTCCTGTACTGCTCTTACATGTATTAGTGAGGTGCATGCAGTGATTGGAGGTCTTTTAGTGCCTCTCTACAGTACAGTGTGTAAACATGTCCTGTACAGCTCTTACATGTATTAGTGAGGTGCATGCAGTGATTGGAGGTCTATAGTGCCTCTCTACAGTACAGTGCGGTACTACAAAGTCCTGTACTGCTCTTATATGTATTGTGAGGTGCATGCAGTGATTGGTTGTCTATTTGCGCCTCTCTTCAGTACAAGTGCCGGTAAATACATGTCCTGTACTGCTCCCTTTCATGTATTAGTGAGGTGCTTGCAGTGATGGGGCGATCTTAGCGGCTCTCTACAGTACTGTGCGGTACTAACATGTCCTGTACTGCTCTTAAAATGTATTAGTGAGGTGCATGCTGTGATTGGTTTTCTATAGCGCCTCTCTTCAGTACAGTGCGGTATACAAAGTCCTGTAATGCCTCTTACATGTATTAGTGAGGTGCTTGCAGTGATGGGCGATCTATAGCGGCTCTCTACAGTACTGTGCGGTACTACATGTCCTGTACTGCTCTTACATGTATTAGTGAGGTGCTTGCAGTGATGGGCGGTCTATAGCTCCTCTCTACAGTACAGTGCTGTACTACATGTCCCGTACTGCTCTTACATGTATTTGGAGGGTTTTATGCAGTGATTGGGGTCTATAGCACCTCTCTACAGTACAGTGCGGTACTACATGTCCTGTACCCGCTCTTACATGTATTAGTGAGGTGCATGCAGTGACTGGCGGGGGCTATAGCACCTCTCTACAGTACAGTGGGAGTACTACATGTCCTGTACTGATCTTACATGTATTAGTGAGGTGCATGCAGTGATTGGAGGTCTATAGTGCCTCTCTACAGTACAGTTTTGGGTATACATGTCCTGTACAGCTCTTACATGTATTAGTGAGGTGCATGCCCGTGATTGGAGGTCTATAGTGCCTCTCTACAGTACAGGCGGTACTTACATGTCCCGTACTGCTCTTATATGTATTAGTGAGGTGCATGCAGTTATTGGTTGTCTAATAGCGCCTCTCTTCAGTACAGTGCGGTACTACAAAGTCCTGTATGCTCTTACATGTATTAGTGGGTGCTTGCAGTGATGGGCGATCTATAGCCTCTCTACAGTACTGTGCCCGGTACTACATGTCCTGTACTGCTCTTACATGTATTAGTGAGGTGGCATGCAGTGATTGGTGGTCTATTAGCGCCTCTCTACAGTACAGTGTGGTACTACATGTCCTGTACAGCTCTTACATGTATTAGTGAGGTGCTTGCAGTGATGGGCGGTCTATAGCGCCTCTCTACAGTACAGTGCGGTACTACATGTCCTGTACTGCTCTTAACATGTATTAGTGAGGTGCTTGCAGTGATGGGCGATCTATAGCGGCTCTCTACAGTACTGTGCGGTACTACATGTCCTGTACTGCTCTTACATGTATTAGTGAGGTGCATGCAGTGATTGGTCGTCTATAGCGCCTCTCTACAGTACAGTGTGGTACTACATGTCCTGTACAGCTCTTCCATGTATTAGTGAGGTGCTTGCAGTGATGGGCGGTCTATAGCGCCTCTCTACAGTACAGTGCGGTACTACATGTCCTGTACTGCTTTACTTTTATTAGTGAGGTGCATTTCATTTATTGGTCGTCTATAGCGCCTCTCTACAGTACTGTGCGGTACTACATGTCCTGTACTGCTCTTACATGTATCAGTGAGGTGCATGCAGTGATTGCCAGTCTATAGCGCCTCTCTACAGTACAGTGTGGTACTACATGTCCTGTACTGCTCTTGCATGTATTAGTGAGGTGCATATAGTGATTGGCGGTCTATAGCACCTTTCTACAGTACAGTGCGGTACTACATGTCCTGTACTGCTCTTACATGTATTAGTGAGGTGCATGCAGTGATTGGCAGTCTATTGCACCTCTCTACAGTACAGTGCAGGATATATGTCCTGTAATGCTCTTTACATGTATTAGTGAGGTGCATGCCAAATGATTGGTGGTCTATAACCCCTCTCTACAGTACAGTGCTGTACTACATGTCCTGTGCTGTTCTTACATGTATTAGTGAGGTGCATATAGTAATTGGCGGTCTATAGCTCCTCTCTACAGTACAGAGCGGTGCTACATATCCTATACTGCTCTAACATGTATTAGTGAGGTGCTGGAAGTGATGGGCGGTCTATAGCGCCTCTCTACAGTACGGTGTGGTACTACATGTCCTATACTGCTCTACATGTATTAGTGAGGTGCATGCAGTGATTGGCGGTCTATAGCGCCGCCCTACAGTACAGTCCAGTACTAATGTCCTTACTGGGTCTTACATGTATTAGTGAGGTTGCATGGAGTGATTGGCGGTCTTAACGCCTCTCTACAGTACAGTGCGGTACTACATGTCCTGTACTACTTTACATGTATTAGTGAGGTGCATGGAGTGATTGGGGGTCTATAACGCCTCTCTACAGTACAGTGCGGTACTACATGTCCTGTACTACTCTTACATGTATTAGTGAGGTGCATCCAGTGATTGGCGGTCTATAGCGCCTTTCTACAGTACAGTGCGGTACTACATGTCCTGGACTGCTCTTACATGTATTAGTGAGGTGCATGGAGTGATTGGCGGTCTATAACGCCTCTCTACAGTACAGTGCGGTACTACATGTCCTGTACTGCTCTTACATGTATTAGTGAGGTGCATCCAGTGATTGGCGGTCTATAGCGCCTTTCTACAGTACAGTCCAGTACTACATGTAACTGGACTGCTCTTACATGTATTAGTGAGGTCTATGCAGTGATTGGGGGGTCTATAGCGCCTCTTAAAAGTACAGTGCGGTAATACATGTCCTGTAAATGCTCTTACATGTATTAGTGAGGTGTTACAGTGATTGGCGGTCTATAGCTCCTCTCTACAGTTTCAGTGCGGTACTACATGTCCTGTACTGCTCTTACATGTATTAGGGGAGGTGCTTGCAGTGATTGTTGGTCTATAGCGCCTCTCTACAGTTACAGTGCTGTATACATGTCCTGTATGGCTCTTACCTGTATTAGTGAGGTGCTTGCAGTGATGGGCGGTCTATAGCGCCTCTCTTCAGTACTGTGCGGTACTACATGTCCTGTACTGCTCTTACATGTATTAGTGAGGTGCGTGCGTGATTGGGGGGTCTTATAGCACCTCCTACAGTACAGAGCGGTGCTACATGTCCTGTGCTGCTCTTACATGTATTAGTGAGGTGCATATAGTGATTGGTGGTCTATAGCACCTTTCTACAGTACAGTGCGGTACTACAAGTCCTGTAAATGCTCTACATGTATTAGTGAGGTGCTTGCGTGATTGGCAGTCTATAACCCCTTTACAGTACAGTGCGGTACTACATTGTCCAGTGCTGCTCTTACATGTATTAGTGAGGTGCAATATAGTGATTGGCGGTCTATAGTCCTCTCTTAAAGTACAAGAGCGGTGCTACATTTTCCTATACTGCTCTTACATGTATTAAATGAGGTGCTTGAAGTGATGGGCGGTCTATAGCGCCCTCTACCCGTACGGTGTGGTACTACATGTCCTATACTGTCTACATGTATTAGTGAGGTGCATGCAGTGATTGGCCCGGGCTATAGCGCCGCCCCACAGTACAGTTTTGGGGACTACATGTCCTGTACTGCCTTTAACTTTTATTAGTGAGGTGCATGCAAATGATTGGGGGGTACTATAGCGCCTCTTACAGTTACAGTGGCCCTTTACTAATGTCCTGTGCTGCTCTTACATGTATTAGTGAGGTGATGCAGTGATTGGTGGGGCTATAGCTCCTCTCTAAAAGTACAGTGCGGTACTACAGTCCTGTACTGCTCATTAGTGGGTGCAAACCAGTGATTGGCAGTCATTAGCTCCTCTTATACAGTTTCAATGCGGTTACTACATGTCCTATACTGCTCTTACATGTATGAGTGTGGTGCATGCAGTGGCTCCTTTGGACACCAGGTGAGGGCCTTATATCTTCCTTATGGTACATTGTGTATAAACTCCATGACCCAGAGAATCTGTTTCTGAAGATATTTGGAAGGACACACTTTATCTGAATTATCTCCATTTTGCATTATATTGATGACATTTTGGGACCAATGACTATTTTCCAAAGTGTTAAGGCTTCAACATATAATAGTCATCCCAGAACCATTTAATATTGTATGTTGAAGGATATATGTGTGTATATATGTATAAATCCTGCAGTTTTCACTTTGACCACTAGGCCTAATAATAATCTGACACTTCCTGTTCTGTAGAGAAAACTTCTCAGCAGTCTCTTCTTTATAAGCACAGGCAGGATTACACAGAAAGGTGACACCAATGTGTATAGATAACACAGGATCCACCAGTCACAATAGGAGATGTCACAGCTCCCCCTCTCCCTGCTCCCCAGGTCACAGAGCATGCCCACAACATTCTCCTTTAGAAGGATCCACCAGTCACAATAGGAGATGTCACAGCTCCTCTTCTCCCCATCCCTGCATACTGACTTATTTACAGGTCACAGAGCATGCCCACAGCACTCTCCCATAGAAGGATCCACCAGTCACAATAGGAGATGTCACTGCTCCCCCTCCCTGCACACTGACTTCTTCCCAGGTCACAGAGCATGCCCACAACACTCTCCCATAGACGGATCCACCAGTCACAAGAGGAGATTTCACAGCTCCTCTTCTCCCCCTCCCTGCATACTGACTTATTTACAGGTCACAGAGCATGCCCACAACACTCTCCCATAGAAGGATCCACCAGTCACAATAGGAGATGTCACTGCTCCCCCTCCCTGTACACTGACTTCTTCCTAGGTCACAGAGCATGCCCACAACACTCTCCTATAGAAGGATCCACCATTCACAATAGGAGATGTCACAGCTCCCCCTCCCTGCACACTGACTTCTTCGCAGGTCACAAAGCATGCCCACAACACTCTCCTATAGAAGTCAATGGGTCTGCTCCTGATCACAGGCTCCTATGGCCATGAAGCTGCTGTAAAGCATCTCTATAAATGCTGTTAAAAGCAGCTCAGGCAGCATGGCCGCCACCATAATCATATACAGACAGCAAAAAAAAACAAAATCTAAGTTACAGAAAATGAGAACAGCTAAGAAGAAAGTAATATGAATCAGTATCTGGTATTAAGTAGAAAAAAAAAGGAAAAAAAAGTCAGATTCCCTTTAAACCACTGATCATTATATACACAATAGACAGCAAAATATTGTTAAAGGGGTTTTATCATTTCACCATTTGGCAGCCGTTTATACTGGTTGCTAAGGAGAGCTTGTGAAATGGATGGGGCGTGCTTCTCCTCCCAGCAGGGAATAGCTTCACTCTCTGCAGACACGCCCCAAAGTGTGCACGTGAGGATTCATTCTGTGTGAGCTGGGGGAGGGGAGAGGTTCTCAGCTGTCGGAGACTAAGAAATCATTGGAAGTGAAAAGCTAAGTGTAACTCCATAGTGTATGTCTACATTTCTCGCTCTCTCTACATACCTTGTATAGAATCGGCATTTGACATTCAGGACTCTGGGAAAGATGAGTGATTTTTTTTTTCCTGTCTCTCTCTCTCTCTATCCTGCAGATTATTACACCTCTGACCTCTACAGATCTGCAGAACAAAACTATACACTACACGCTTTATCTGTTTGTGTATACATGGGACTGCACAAGATCTCGCTCTCTGCTGCAGGACCTCTGATCGCTGTCAGTGAAAAGAGCCAGCCCCAGCATGCATACGTCGCACCTACCAGTGATTGCTGTCAGTAAAAAGAGCCACCCCACCGCAAGTCGCCCTACAGATTTGTCAGTGAAAAAGGGCCAGCCCAGCATGCATACCCCACCTACCACTGATTGCTTGGGGGAAAAGACCCCAACCCCCGGAGCTCCCTCGCACCTACCACTATTTTTAGTGAATAGCGTCAACCCGCATCATACGTCGCACCTCCCACTGCTTCCTGTCGTGAAAAGACCAACCCCCCCACGTAAGTACCCCTAACCATTATTGCTGTCAGTGAAAAGAGCCAACCCCGCCATTTTTTCGCACCTACCTGATTGCTGTCGTAAAAGAGCCCCCCCCGCGCATATGTCGCACTACCACTGCTTCCTGCATGAAAACTGCCCTCTTTTTCTCTCTCCGTCCCGCCCCGTTTTCAGACGCGGTTCCCGATTCACCGGGGGTGGGACCTGGGGGTAGCCCGACCGGGCTCTCACTTCTTCCAAGCATAAAAAAACAGCCCGTTTTCCCTAAACCATAGCACTTTTCTTATGGTAACCCAAGGGCGGACATGCTTACATTTTCGAACCCCTCCTTTTGAACTATGATCTTCGTAACGAGAAAACCCCTTTAGGCCCGGTCCACACAGCTTATTGACGACGTAATTGCGGGACAAATTTTGCCCCCTAATTACCCCGGGCTGGCCCAGCGGGGGGGGGGCGGGGGGCCGGGAGCTCGCTGGCCCCATAGACTTTATTTTTCATGGCGCAACGCTGTAAATAAAGTGCTGTTTCCCTTTTCTCCCCCCGGCGGATTCCCAGCGGGGGGGGAGACGGAATCCTAGTTTCTAAGAAACTCTGATTCCGTTAATGGCAGGGACGGATTGGGAAAAAAAAAAATAAAGCCAAACCCCCTGCCAATCCCCCCCTGCAATAAACCGTGTGAACGAGGCCTTAAGCGCAGAAATAAAGCCCGGGGGGGTATTTAAAAACAAAAAAAAGTACAACTGGAAATTTGAGAATAAAAATAATAATAATTTTTCCTGGGGAACAAAAAAAAATTTCTTTTTTGCCTAAAAAATGTTGCCCCTTTTTTGGTATGTGAGCGCTGCTGAGTCCCTTGTGTTCCAGCAGCTCTAGTTACTGAGAAGTTGCTTCCAGGATTCTACATTGTTCTTGTGATTATTTGGGCCACATGTATGAAACGGTTTTGGCCTAAAACTTATTTTTTTCCCATAGAAAAAATATAGGGAAAAAAAAAAGTTTTTTGGCCAAAAAAGTTTCATACATGTGGCCCCTTTGTGTCTAAATCTGTAAGCAGATGGAAAAGAGTTTGGGGGCTCTCTTTCCCCGGGGCATTTTTTGTCTTGTTTTTGTTTCCCACGTTTTCTGTAAATTTTTTCTAAAAAATTTTTTTCTTTTTTTGTTTCACATGAAAATTTCCCAAAAATTTTTTTTAGTAAACCATTGGTGGCCCCTTTTCTTTCCCCGCAGAAGTTATTTGTAAAGGGGGGGGGAATGCCGGATCTCAAAAAAATTTTGAGATGAAAGGGGGGAAAAAGGGGGGGGATTTTTAGAAAACAGCCCCCAAAAAAGACTCAAAAAAATGGTCCCCCCAAAAATTTTAAAAGGGTTTTTCACTACATTGATTCCTTCTCAACAGTTTCCCTTTTTTTTTTAGTTTTTCATTTTTGAAAATCAGGGCCCAAATTTTTTTTGGGTTCTTTCTAGGTGCAGTAGAAGCCCGGTCTGTAGCTTTTTGCAACAGTTTTCTGGCAGCCTATCAGGGAGGGGACTTTAACGGTTGTTGTATAGCAACCAGTTTCTTTGGGGAAACCTATAAAGGGGGATCAAAAAGGTTGTTTGCGATAGTGACCAGTGTTTTGGGAGCCCATCAGGAGATATTGGGAAAAATTTTTAGGGTATAGCGCCAGTTTCTGGGGGTTAAAAAGGAGAGATTTTAATTTCAGGTCTGGGAAATATTTGTTTAACCCGCGTTTTGGGGGGCCCCATTGGAAAAAGTGGGGAATAGGGGCCCGTAGCTATAGTTTAAACCCGTGCTGGGCGCCTTTTTATGAGAGATTGAAAGGGTCTGTAGCCCTTTGCAACCCCTACTGGCAAACCTATCAGGAGGGGGATAGAAAAAGGGTTTGTTTTTATAGGGAACCAGGGGCGGGGAAGGCCTTTTTCAGGAGGGATTCCAAACAAAGGGCTTTTAAACGTATACAGCCCAGTGCTGGCAGTGTTCAGGAAAAAGGGGTTTTAAAGGTCTTTAGCTTTAGTGACCAAATGCTGGCAGCCTAAACGGGAGGGGATCAAAAGGTCTGTTTGCTATTTGCACACCCGTGCTGGCGGGCCCAACAGGGAGAGATTCAAACAGGGTTTTGTAAGGGTTTTTGCGCCTGAGGAAACTGATTTCAGCCTTTACAAGAGGGGAAAATTTTTGGAAAAGGGGAGGGACAATGGTAAAAGATTATATATTGCAAAGGACTTGGGTTTTTTTCAAGATCTTTAAAAAAAAAAGCAGAAAACCCTGTAGTGAGACAAACCCCCTTTAAAGGGACCAAAATTTTAGTGTTCCCCCAAAGATTTCCCAAAATTTTGGGCACCCTTCCTTTCTCGGCTGTGGGTGAGTCTATAGCCAGTGATTGGGGATATCGCCCCTGCTATTCCCGTTTTACTGAAATGATGCAGGAGATTTATAAAGTGTAAATTACAGAAGGCAAAAAAGAAATTTAAAATAGTGGGAAAACCTTAAATTTTGTTAAGAAAACAAGGTCAGTTGGTAGAGATAAGGTCAACAGGGAGGGGACTCACCAAAGGAGTAAATGAAAGAAGCAGCTTAGGGGCAATGAGACATAACAGTTTCGGGGAAAAAGGGGGTTGGGGAACCCAAAAAACTTGTTTAAAATTAAGAGGAGATAAAAAAGTTCTTTTTAAACCCGTTTAACAATAAAAGAAAAACCCAACCAAAAAGGGAATGTATTTGGAAAAAAAATCTTGTTTACCCTTTTCTCTTTCCTTTTTTAAAAAACCAATCGTTGCAGTGAGAAAGACTTGAAGACTTTTCAGCACTAGACTCCGCCCGGGACTGCCCTTTTTTCCCCCGGACGATGGGGTGGTGTTACAGGGGGAGCCCCTCCTTTATCCCTTTTTGTTTTCAAGACCATTTTTGTAAAATTTTGCCCCAGCTTTTTGTTAATTGGCTTTTAGTGCAAAAAAGAAATGCAGAAAATTTTTAAACCCTTTATTGGGGTTTCTGCTGGGGTTTTAAAGGTCATGAGCGTTCAGGGGGTATCCCCTTGACAAAAATTGTTGGGGCCATTTCCCTCAAATGAGGATTTAAACATTTAATAAATCCCCTTCAAATTTCCCCCGGGGGAAGCCTTGTTGTGTAAAGAATGCAGGAAACCTTTATAAACAAAAAACCTCTTTATTTTTCATTTTAAAATGGTCTAAAAAACTTTTTGAAAGTAAAAAAAAAGAAAAAAAAAAAAAAAAAGGGAAAAAGGGGGCGGAAAGTTTATGGGGTTTCCAAAAGAAAAAAATTCATATAGAGGGGGGTTTTTACATTTACCCAAAGTTACCCCTGGGGGAAAAATTTTTCACATTAAACCCCCAAAACCAAAAAAGTTCTATATATAAACCGTTAAGTAACTTTTGTACAATTTCTTTTCTTATCCCGTATTGGGTCCTGAATTACATCCCGTATTATCCTCCAGAGCTTGGGGACTCAATTTTTCTGAGGTTTCAGTCAATGTGTACAACAAAATTTCCCCTTTTCCCCCTAAAAGGGTCCTGAAAATTTAAAAAAACCCTTTTTTATCCTTCCAGAGCTGCCCCTTACTATTCTGTTTTGGGGGAGTCACTGTGTTCATAAATTAACTTTTCCTGTATGATCCCCGGGGTTACTTTCTGTATTATTTTCCAGAGGGGCACTCCTTTTTTGCTGGTTTCAGTCACTGTGTACATACCCTTACTTTTCCTGTACTTGATTTCCCCAGTTACCTTCCTTTTATTATACTCCAGGCTGCACTCACTATTTTTTGCTGGTTTCAAAAATCCCCCTGCTTTTACATAATTACTTATCCTTTTACTGATTGAGTTTAAAATTTCCTGTTTATACTCCAGGGGCTGCGTTTTACCCATTTTTGCTGGTGCCGTCACTGTGTAATTTTAAAATTACTTTATTTCCCGTATGATTTTGAATTTCATCCCTGTAAATTTATACTTTCCCGAGCTGCCCCTCACTATTTTGCTGGGGGGCAGTCATGTTCCCTAAATTAACTTTCCTGTAATGATCC